>VZTL01050584.1:0-16353 GCA_013400535.1 Scopus umbretta | reverse complement strand
AAAACAAAACAAAACAAATCTTCAGTCAATTTTACAAGTAGTTGTATGTATGCCTGTGAATCTGCAAATCATATATATTTTTATTTCCATGTGTATTCAGTGTAAATTACCATGCCGTGGGATTTCAATTCCAGATAGAATGCTTTCCAGAAACCTTTTTTTCATAAAATATTCTTCCTGTTTTTTCAGATGTAATTTCAGACATTCCTAATGAAAGTGACCAACTGCTGGGATCAGTCTTTGAATGTTCCAGTCCCTTGTCCAGAACAGAGAGAGATAAGAAAGCAGAATTTAATTTTGATACAGGATAAGTATTTCAGTTTTACTCGTTTTTATAGGAGAAAGCACCATTTTTTATCTTCCTGGGGTGGAACAATCACAGCCAACACCCTTCTGCACTTTCTCCTTAGGTATTGCTGTGACATCCAGGTAGCAAAATGCTTCCACTTATTGTGGGTGGTGAGAACCATAGAAACAAGACTGAGGAGTCCATTGTCATTTGGGTCTCTATCATCCAGCATTTTGAGGAAAGTCATCAAAGAAAGAGCTTTGCGGTTTTTTTTTTTGAAGTTCAGAGTTAAGAGCTTCACTGGAAGTAAACTTGGATATCAGATGGGCTTTGGTTTATATTATGCTGAAAAGAGTCAGAATTCTGTTTTAAGATTAAGTACAAGATTAAGACATCTACCTTTAGGCTACATTAATGTTAGCAAGTAATTTGTCATAGCAGAAGTAGATCAACAGTATGAAACATGTTATACACATCTACAAGAAGGGCCTAAAAGAGGACCCAGGAAACTACAGACCCAACAGTCATACTTCAGCCCCTGGGAAAGTAATGGAATGGATCCTCCTAGAAAGCATTACTAACCAAATGAAGCAAGTGATTGGGAAAAAACAGAATGGATTTACCAAGGACAAACCATGCCAGACTAAGCTGATCAGCTTCTACAACAAAATAACATCTTCTGTTGACATGGGGAGTACAGTAGATGTTGTTTACCTGGCCTTCAGCAAAGTGTTCAATAATGCTTCCCACAGCCTTCTCTTGGACAAACTGACAGGATACAATTTGGATGGGTGGTCTGCAAGATGGGTTGAAAATTGGCTCACAACCTGCACTCAGATGGTGGTGATTAATGGGTTTTACTTAGGCAGGCAGCTTGTCACAAGTTGGGTCCCCTAGGGATTGAGACTGGGCCCCAAGCTGTTCAACATCTTCATAAATAATCTGGATGTTGGTATTGAAAGCACCCTCACAAAGTTTGCTCATGACACCAAATTGGGTGGTGAGGGAACATGTCAGAAGGGAGAGCAATCTTACAGTAGGACCTGGACAGGCTGGAAGAGTGGGCTAGCAAGAATAGTATGAAGTTCAACAAAGACAATTATGAAGTCCTGCACCTGGGATGGAATAACCAAAGAGTCCAGTACAGGTTAGGATCTGTGTGGCAGGTGAGGAACTGTGCTTAAAGGACCTGGGGTAAACAAGCCGAACATCAGTCAGCAGTACACTGTTGCAGCAGTAAAAGCAAATTGAATCCTGGGCTGTATCCGCAGGGACATTACTAGCAGAGGTAGAGACATGATCATCTCACTCTACAGAGCACTTGTCAGCTGCACAGGGACTACTGTCTCCATTTCTGGTCCCCACAATTCAAGAAAGACATGAACAGACTGGACAGGGTTTAAAGGAGGGCCACAAAGATGACCAAATGAGGAAAGACTGAAGAAGTTAGGTATCTTCTCTCCGGAGAAAAGAAGGGTCAGGGGGGACCTCTTCACAGTTTCCAGTACTTAAAGGGCAGCCTAAAAAGAGGATGAAGTTCCCTTTTCACAAGGAGCTACATGGAGAAGACAGGGGGCAACAGGTACAAGTTTCACCTCAACATAAGAAAGAAATTTTTTACAGTTAGAACAATCACTTACTGGAAAAACCTCCCCAGGGATGTAATCGAGTCCCCATAACTGGAGGTTTCAAAATGTGACTGGTTTTAGATAACCTCACATAGGCTTGCTTTCCCATGAAAGGTTATACCAGATGGTCTTTCAAGGTCCCTTCCGGTCTAGGCTATTCTATGATTCTATAATATGCTGTTGCCACCACTGTACCTATAGTATTTGCCACTTGATGGGTTTAGACTACACTAGACTAGAATAATTTCAGGTAAAAGGGACCTACAATGATCATCTAGTCCAACTGCCTGACCAATTCAGGGATGACCAAGTTAAAGCATGTTGTTAAGGGAATTCTCCAAATGCCTCTTAAACACTGACAGACCTGGGGCATCATTTGTTTGGATCAAGACTTTCTCTGGAGTTGTGAGTTGAAGGTGCCTCTATTGCAAATGGTTTGATGGTCTCTGAACGAGCATTCATTGACTCAGTCCCTCATGTAAATATTCAAGGCGGGACTGCTTTGTGAACTGAACCAATGTACAGTAAGTGGGAGCAGCTCGAGGATTGATGCCAAACTGGTCCAAGGTTTTTAGATACAAAGTTAGGTGTCAATGTGTGAACTCCATACCTTGCCTTCCATCATAGTCAGCTGAAACTGAGGGTGGGTTCAGATGCCTAGATTTAGGTACATAGCACCATTTCAGGCACTGAGGTATCTTGCTTGGCTTCAGGTGCTGCTCCAGAAGAGCAGTAGTCTTCTGTAGGTCTTCCATCAGATTTGCCAACTTCACAGTCTTTTTAGCCTTGGCTATTACAGGTCATGCCCTTAGGCATCTGCTTTTGGATAAGCTGAGTCACTCCACTGATGGTATTGACTAACTACATTGACTAAAGCATGAATTCAAACACTCAGTTCATATGTAGGCACATTTCAATGTCTTGTTTTGAAGCTGAATCCCTCCCTCAAAGCTCAGTTTTGTTACTTAAATTCAGGCATGTAATACTATTTGAGATACCCTAGGCTATGTGAGATATATTCATAATGCCAGAATATATATCACAAGACTTAGAGGACTCCATATTTATCTGGAGCAACTGTGAGAGGACAGGAAACGTGTTGTGACACAGAATTGCCTGTGTTTAGGAAAGAGAGTTGAGCTGCTAGTGTAAAACTTTTGGCTTATTACAATTTCCATGATGCCATGTCATGAACATATTTAGAAAAGCAAAGCTATTTATTCTGTTTGTGACAAACACCTGCAAATTCTTGGATCTTACATGTCGTGACATAAATACCAGGCCATTCTATAAATCCACTTTGCATTGCTCACATCTACAAAAAGTTATTAGTTTGCTGCACAAACTGAAATTTATGCAATCAAAATGTTACAAATGAATTAGACTATTATCAGCCTGTGAAAGAAGGGAAACAAACCAATAAAGTCCATGAGCATATGTAAGCAGTGAGATAGCTTAACCCCCTTTTATCCCTGCTGTTACATATCTCCAGAAAACAGTCACACCCTCTCCACAGACTGTGTCTTTGGTTAATCTACACACTATAAACACAATGTGATATTCAGTCTGCAAGACATTAAAAATGGTGTGGTCACCTGATAGCTGTTCTGCCTGTATGAGGCCATGTCTTAAGTCTGCTGAAGTCAATAAGAACATCTGTGGAGAGATTTTGAGGATAAACTTTCCATCATTGTTATTTAACATCATTCCCTTACACAGCCCCATGTACATACATTGAGGAGTGTTAACTTTAGTAAATGAGTTCAAGTATACCATTTTTGAAATGCATGAGACCAGATGGGAAAAGATAAAACCATCATTGATTGTAGAAAATTTCTTGATATCTTTCATAACAAAGTCACAGTTATTTTGGAATGGAACAAAATTATATTTTTCAGCTGTCAATGATGCTGCAAATAGAGAAGAAAAAGAATTGAGACAATCATCACTGAATCACTGCAGTTTTACAACTCCAGCAACAATAGTTTACTTCATAATTTCTTTAACTAAACATAAAACATTTGTGAAAGAATATGTTCCTAGCTGGCTTCTGGCTCTGCATTTTCCATTTACAAAATGAAGGAAAAATATTCTGAAAACAAATTTTGTTTATAGGAACAAAGCATTCTGTCTGAAAGCATTATGCATCCACATCTTGTAACTTTTCCCTGAAGACCTGCATATTACCTCTACAGTAACTTCTTGATCAATAACAAGTATTACTTTGCAAATTTGCATCACTGTTAGACCTTTTGCCATATGGAGCTGACTCCATTCTCACCTATGAGGAATCAAAGCTGTTGAGAGCTCTATCTCAAATTCTCATAATCTTTTGCAAAGTCTGATGAGTCATAAACAGATGTCCTCTGTCTTTTGAACTGCCATCTGTTGTAACTGGCTGGAAGATGTTTGGCTATTTCTGTCAAAGTGTATAAACTTTTTTTCTGAAAAGCCTATTCCTTAGACAGCATGTGTTAAAAAGTAGCCCTGGAAAGACAGCAGCTGTTTTTTCAGAGCCTAGCAAGGCTCTGCTTCTGTTACTTTTTTTTTTTTTTTTTAAGTCCTTTCAGAATGGAAACTGGTTGCCATTCTCATCCATCCTGGAAGTTTTAAAAACTGCCCAGGCTGTTTAATTAGAATTTCTTCATAGCCATCTTCTGTTGCATGGTTCACTACTGTTGAAACAGATGGAGTCATAACAGTTCTCTGAGTCATTCTTAAGCTGGTACAATGTCATTGATGAATGTTTGTATGTGTTTAATGCATTTTTTTCATCCAGGGGTCATGCCTTTCTAGGAGCTCCTACGCTAGCCTGTAAAATGAGTTTCATAAACATTATGATAGGTAGGCACATTATGTGAATAGCATGCCTAGTATGCGAGTATGTCTATCCACATTATTTCAACCTTTATAACAAGACCTTATAGGAGTCACTAACTTCCTAACTTGTGGAGACAGCAGCATAATTTTAGTATGTACTTGAGATATTTTTTATGTCTTGGAGCTTTCTGTATCTCATATTGTTCTGTATGAAGCTTCTTACCATGACAGTGTTCTTACTCCACCCATTCTGGGAGCTCTCAGGATTAAGTTGCACCCATGCTACTGGTTTTCCCTCTACATAGGGAAAGTGATTTCTGTAGTCTCCACTCCTCTTTCTTTCTCTGCTTGAACACCATAAATTACATGCCAGGGAAAGACAAATTATGGTAGTACTTTAATTGTGAGTATGATCACTTGTCATAAAAATTGCCAGTCCCTTCAGAAAATTAGTTAGTGATGAGAGAAATCACATCTTAACTGCTGCTTAAAACTTTATCCTCAGCTTTCAAATAGCAAATGCTCTGAATACCATAGATCTTCTGTTCTTTTAATCATTCACAGAACTATTGCCCTGTGGTGCAGTGACTTTGCAGAGTTGCCTATTTCATTTGCTGACCCCAGGGAGTTACAGGTTATCACTTCCAAAGAGCACAGCTTCACACCATTCCCTCACATCAAGAGCTAACTCATCACTGCTCAGCAAAAAGTGGTTTCGCTACATCAGGAGAATACTTCAGGGAGCCTGGAACTCACTTTCTTTTTAATTACTAGCCCAGTGCGTAATTCTGCAGCACTGTAACTACTTTTCTCCTTTCTGGTTTTAATTTCAAGTCTGCGTATAACAGAGAATATTTATGTGACATATATTAATAGCCAAAACTAAAGTATTTTTAACAGAATATCCTAATGTGTATTCTGCAGTTTTCCACATATGCCTATTATCCGTCAGTCCATCTGTCCATGCATCCATCCATCCATGCATCCATCCGTCCGTCCGTCCTTCCATCTGTGATGATGGAAGCAAACACATACAACTTGGAAAGAGAAAGTTGTGTTTTTCCCATGTTTACAGAATATTATTGCATTTGAATATGAATCTGACAGATCAGAGTTCAGAACAGCTCAGGATATTTCATATTGTATTACAAAAAATAGGTTATGAATGGCATTTTCTATCCAATATTCATACCAATATAGTCATACAGTTTTTATGTAGTCAAGGCTTTGTAATATGTTTGAAATAACAATGTAAAAATAAAGATATGAACACGAAGCAGAGATAGAACCTGAGAATGAAAAATTAAGAAAGAGAAGGCAGGTAAGAAAAAAGGAGTTGGGAAGGAATAATTCATGAAGAATAAGAAGAACATCTTTTGAAATTTTGTAGTGCTGCTTCTTCCTATTCATACTCCTAAGTTAGCAAGGTGAATCTCTTATTCCAGGACCAAAAGCAATTTGCTTTTCCATTGACAAAACATAGTAACAGACTTTCAGTTTAAATAACTTCAGATATTTTGTTCAAAGGAAACAACAGCAAAGAAGAAAGATTAACATCTGCAAGAGATCCCAATTAAGTATTTAATTTTGTAAGCTCCTTCATAAACTCTCCTTCACATATGAGTGGCTAATGCATAGAAATGTAAAAAGTCCCTAGAAAGGAAACCAAAATACCAACGTCTTCTTTAAAATACTTCTTCACAGCAGCTAACAAAAAGAATTGCTTCTGACTTAAAGGACTCAGGACAAGGAAGAGAGAGTGTGATACATACGGCATTGACAGAACTGTATGTCCTTTGAAAGCGAACCAAGATAGCACAGACAGAAAAAATGTTGCTGAAGTAGTGACCAGAAGCAATGAAAAGCAAAAATGCTATTTTGGATCTTTACCAGCCTAACCAAATCATGGCTCTGGCTTTCCTTAATTGTTACAGGCAGAGGAGAAATTCTTCCAAAAGCTCAGATCCTTCCTCGTGTCCAGAGATCTAAGAAAGTGTAAGACAAAATTCTTAGCCTGTGAGCCACAGAAAGCTGTTATTGGGCCTAAGGTACTTTCTTGCAAGCCTCAGCAAAGTTACGATGAGGATCTAAACTCCTGCCAGCTGCTTGGATTTACTGAGGATGCAGCAATAGCCTTCAGCAGTCCAAATCTAATATTACTGAAATGCAATATCATTGACTAATTATATTCTCACCATCAGCCTGTGGCATACACAAGCAGATGTGAGAGCTTTTGTTTTGTTGGAGGAAAACCAGACTGTAAAGGAATAATCAGCAGTCATAAATTTAGCCTTTAAACTTCATAGTGAATATACCTATGTTCCCGCTCATTTACTGTTGCTACTAAAGAAAGAGAAAAAACAAATGTTCTACCTTCAGGTCAAACAGCTCAAGGCTTTTCACAGCCCTTCTGGCACTTTCTTTCCTGCCTTGCAGCATGGTGTGATGATGGTCTGTCTCTGAGGCACAAAATGTCAAGTTCAGTTGTAACTCTTCAGCCAAGTAGGTTCAGAGTTTATTGGTGGTGATGACCGGCTCATGTTAACAAAAACATGCTGTTGTTCCTTCCTACAGAGTTTCATCAGTATCTAGAGAATTATTTAAAACAACAGGAGAAAAAAAAAAAATCTTTTTTTTACGTTTTCAGTGTTATCGTGAGCATCCTGAGAGAACTGAGACAGGAGACAAAGAGCCACTATAACATCTCCTATTGTGTGTCTAAGCAGTTTCTAAAGCTTTGAGAAGATTGATTTTTTTAATAAGTATTCATTTCTTCCTCTCAAATGCTGTGTTGATAAGCTTTTCAGATTAGCAGATAATGTAAAGGACTTCAAAGGCTTACGCAGGCATTCCCAGTTGGCTTCCAAATACAGCTGGGAGTCAAACTAATTGACAGTCTACAGTGAGGCAATTAGCCACAGGATGAAGTAAAATGGAGACAGAGACCTAACATTATGTATGCATCATTACTTGACTACGTGCTTTGTTTTGTGTGAGTGAAACTGCCATCAGAGTCGTAAGATAGTTTTAATACACAAATAACTGAAATTCATCTGGGAGGGGAGAAAGGGCTGCACCCTCCATTTACATTCTGTAGGCAAACTGGCCATCTATATAGGGTAAAACCACTGTTTTTTAAAAAGGTATATTTGCACTGAAGACTTTATACTTTGTAAACTAGTACTAAATAAGGGAACTGAGGGAGATCCTGATCTCTGTCACACAGTAAAATGCAAAATAACTCTATTGACTTAAATTATGTTATTCTGGTTTACTTCTGAGATTAGAATCTAATTCATCTCTATTATAATCACATCATAGTCATACAGAAAGAGTGTTAAATAACTTTTCCTTGGGTAGATGCTGGTAATAAGACAACAGGACTTCTTTCCTTTTTTCTTCCTCTGAGATCACAGGGGTTGCAGCAAACTTTCAAAGAATAATATTCTTTTATAAATGTAAAAATGTAGGGGTGCCATTCAGTGTAGCAGTTTAAAGGATTTGAAAAATGTCATAAGACTGAAAACATTTTCACATTGTTATCAGCAATGTTCATTCATCATAATTGTTCTCTGGTCTTCAGGGAATTGCGCTGCAGTCATTTGCAATGAGAGCAATGATAGCACTCATTGCTTAGAGATTGGACAGCAGAGCGATTGCACTTGTTAACCTAAATCATGGAGACTCAGCAGACCAAGTCATCCCCAGGGAACAGAATCTCAAATTGAGATCATTGCAGAGGCTCAAAGGAAAATATTTTTTGACCACAGAGATTTTGTAGGAAATCAGGACACATCACTGCTATGCAAGCCAATTGCATGGCCTTCAATTGCTTTGGCTTTTCAGAAATGACGTTACTGTTTATTATTAGGTATTTGTATTTGCCATATGAAGAGCTTTACAGTTCACTGGTAGATGAATTGCTTCTTGCGTATGGTATGAACAGGGACTCATATCTACAACTTTTCATGAGACAGATAGGAGTCCAAGGCTATAAAGAAATTTTCCTCAAAAGGAAGGAGACATGACTGAAGCCTGGTCATTAAGTTAAAAGGCTGCAAACCCAGAAAAGGAACTCTAACAGTAGCTTACAGCTGGGAGTGGGAGGACTGAGGCTCTGCTCAGGGGAGTAAACAGTAGCAGATCAGGAGCAAGAACTGTCTTATTGCTGAGTTACAAAACATCTTGCTGCTTCTCTTACAACTGCAGTGGCTCACCTCCAAAAGAAGATGTGGTATGAGCCATGTTCTGCCTGTTTAGTAAATAGAAATATGAGGCTGAATCTGTGTTTCTAAGCTCTAGACTACAGTACAGAGTAAGTTCACTGCTGCTACTCTTCCCTCTCCTCCCCATCATAAACTGAAATGAATTACTCTTTTTGACCTCTACCTTAGACCTCTTGATTTCTCAGTGTGTGCTTCAAGTGTATATTCCATCTCTTTCTCTCTCAAAACTCTTTGGGATTTTAATGCTTTAAGTTTCCTACAAGTCTTTTTAACTATCTCTCTATAAAGTGGCTGTTGTAACTAGCAGTGGATAGAGCTTTGCCTGTTTAGGTTTAGCAGTGGCAAAGAAATAGTGCAATAAACACAATGAAATGTGAGTTGATGAGATTATGCACTACTTTATGGTGGCAAGTGATATTAAGAGTTTGTCATCACTGGGAATTTAACTAGGTTTATTAGGTATTATACCACATCTAGTTTGGACTTGCCCTCCAGTGACCACTGCATTCTGAAATCAAAGTAGTGTAATCCTAAAATAGGTATTCTTCTCATGAAGTGGCTTTGTACATTTCTGAATTAATTAATTTTATTTCAAAGCAGAAAGCCTACGGGGGCTATACAGAAAGAGCCAAGTTGGTTGCTTTCTACCTTGTATCATTAATATCCTCATTGCATTTTTTGACCCACTTTTCCCCTTCAAATGAATTTCATCTGTTTAACAGGGTTGCTAGAGATGACTGGGAAATCTGGCAAACTATTGACACAGCCTTGCTGTCAAGAATAGAAAGTCATTCCTTCAAGTTGTGGCTTGTCCCATGGGTGGACTAAACTTATCTAGAACAGGACAATTCAGGAGGAACACCATGTTGGGACATCTGATGTAGATTTTTTCCCTCTTAGTGTCTTTTCTCCAGTAACAGTAAATGAAGAGATCTTATAGAGGAAGGTCACCTGAAAGGTCCTGTCCACCTCTGTATTCTTTGTGATCTCCTATTGATATTCATGACTCAGTGGGGTAATTTAAGTACAATATAGTCTACTGCAAAGAGACTTGAAAAGGCAGAAAAGTTGGAGGGGAAAAATTTAGCAAAATGACATTATCTTTCCCAAGACAAAATGTAGTGTCATCTTCAAAAAAGAAAACTAGTTTAAAAGTACAGAACTCTTTCAATTACTCCAGAAACACAAAAAAGTTATTTGCAGTAGTTTATGACTTCAAATTAAAACTATGTCTCTCTTGGTTGCTGTTTGAGTTTGGGACATGACCACGCAGACTGAAAGTTAACAAATCCTATGACAAAATAACAGAAATAGCAGACAGGCGACATTTTAATGAAACTAAACTGGCACCATCACTATAGTTCTAAGGTACCTGCAATTTATATCCTCTAGTTTTGTCATTAATTATGTAAGGAAGACATCAACTCTGCCATTTTACTGGCTTTTCAATAGCAGCTCAAGGGCTCTGGTTCTCCAAGTTCAGACAGTTTTAGACTTGTAAAGGAAACTGGAGTTTTGAAACATGTCAACTTTTTCTCAAATACCAGATCTTAATTACACCAAAGGCAATTGCTACCCTGAACTTTTGTTCTGATGGGATGGTGAAGAATGGCATTGCTGGCAAAAGTCTTTATGCAACAGGTAGTCTCTAATCCCCCCCCACAACTGTGTTTTTTGTAACAGTAAACTGGGCCTTTCTAGGTTTGTGCTCCTCCTAAACTAAGACTGCAATGTGTGTGTCACCAGCACGTTACTAGGTCAGCCCACTCTACCAATCAGATCACTTCCCATTATATGTAAATGCATTTATTAAAAAGGCAAATATGCTGTTTTCTTTGCGCCTTTGAAAATATTTTATTGCACCCTGAACACAGACATGCCATATGTGGAGTTGCACATATTAAAGATTCCAGTAATAGATTAACTTGTGCTACACTTCCCCATTTAGCTTTTTAAATATTTGTTTGGATGTTTGCTTCTGCAGTGAACAGGATTTAAAATGATATAAAACCAATAATGAAGCAATAAAGTGCTCCCCTGCGCAGAGTTCATACCACATTTAATTGGCACAATGGAGCAGTTTACGGCAAGTATTCTTGGATGTGTGAAAGTTTATTGTTATTGTGCTGCAGATGTTTCTAGGTAACCTTTAGTAAGAGTGGGAAATATAGATCTTTGAGATTGCTGCTTGTGCTTTATGAGCATATTTTATAGAAATCTATAGAGATGAGATTGACACAAAATAACGGTGACATTATTGCCCAAAAGCAGGGCACCATTAATGTGTCTCAACGGGAGTCCAATAAACCCCATAGTCATGGTGCAGCTTAGTGTGAAAATCAAGTTTGGCTTTTGCAAGCATGGAGACCTGCAGAAAATCAGGAGAGGAAAAGTACAGGAAAAAACTTACAGGCAAGGCTGGAAGAAGGAATAGTGAAGCTAATTCAGAGACAGGGTAAGAGAATGCATTATTTGTAATATTGTTCTAAAGTACAAAGCAGTTATATATATTTATGTCTGTACACATATATAATGTATGTATGTTCTAAATTCTTTCTAAATGTCATGCCCTTGCTAATAATAACCACTGCTTAAAAACAATTCTGGGAACAACTGGGTGAAAATTTTGCGACGTAACATTCTATCTTTTTATTTCTGCTGTAATTCGTTCTGAACTGTTAGCAATACCAGTGCAACCTGTCTGAAGTCCCAAGAAGACACTAAACCTGAAATGATTAGCAATGGCTGAGATGTCAGCAGACGGGATCAGCAAATGGAGTTGTATGGGTGTCTTAGAAGAGCTGTACAACTCTTCATGTTTTGTGGGCCTTATCTCTTCATTGTTTTTTCCTATGGTGTTACATTTCCCTGCTAGCCCTCTTTGTCATATCATTAATGAACATCTTTACAACATGGAGTCTGGGATGGCTCACTGGGACAAGGTGCAGTAGTCTGAACTCGGGCTCAAGGAACTTCAATACAAAGGACTGTAGCCATGGAGAATAAGTACACATATGTTCTCCCAGAAAAAAAAAGATATTAATAACTAAAATTCAACAACTGGGCAGTAAGTCAGATGTCTAAATATAGAATCTTAGAATCATAGAATCATTAAGGTTGGAAAAGACCTCTGAGATCATCTAGTCCAACTGTCAACCTAACACTGCCAAGTCCACCAGTAAACCATGTCCCTAAGTGCCACATCTACACGTCTTTTAAGTACTTCCAGGGATGGTGACTCCACCACCTCCCTGGGCAGCCTATTCCAATGCCTCATCACTCTTTCAGTAAAGAAATTCTTCCTAATATCCAACCTAAACCTCTCTTGGAACCNACTGATGGTTTAGTTGGTGCTCAGCAGTGCTGACACTGGTCAAGGACTTTTCAGCTCCCCATGCTCTGCCAGGGGCACAAGGAGCTGGGAGGGGGCACAGCCAGGACAGCTGACCCACCTTGCCCACAGGGCTATTCCATACCATACGGCGTCATGCTCAGTATAGAATCTGGGGGGAGTTGGCTGGGGGGGCAGTGATCACTGCTCGGGGACGGGCTGGGCATCGGTCAGCAGGTGGTGAGCAATTGCACTGTGTATCACTTGTTTTGTGTATTCTTATATTCTTTTATCATTACTATTATTATTATTTTCTCTGTCTCTGCTATCCTATTAAACTGTCTTTATCTCAACCCATGGGTTTTAGTTTTTTTTTTTCCCGGTTCTCTCCCCCATCGCACTGGGGCAGGGCGGGGTGAACGAGGGGCTGTGTGGTGCTTAGTTGCCAATTGGGGTTAAACCACAACAGAGAGATACTTTCTGCATGACTAGAGACATCATTGCTTCTAAAATTCTGTCTCTCTGCAATAACATCTACATTTCTGTTCCTAATTTGCTTATTGAAAGTTGAGTTAAAATTGCTACTGCAATTGGTCATAAAGGTGTGCCAGCATCTCTGCAGAGTAATCCAGGAGATGATTCCTGAATATATCCTAAATGGTCTTTAGGAAGGTAATGAATATGGAGCGTATGGAGAGCCAGACTCATCTCCAGGGTGCACAATGAAAGACAGGGAGCAACAAACACAACTTCCAACTAGGAAAATTTCAAAGTGAGGTGGTGGAATTTTCATCCTTGAAGATTTTCAGAATTTGACTAGAAAAGACCCTCAGCATCCTCCTCTAACTTTGAAATTAGACCTGCTTTGAGGAGGCAGCTGGACTAAATGGGATCCAGAGGTCAGTTTCCACCTAAATTATTCCAAGTAGGAATCCAAACCATGACCCAATAAAAATGTTTGCTTTGGCCAGTGTTGGGCCAATTAGTTTCTTGTTTTTCCCTGCAGAATTTCATAGGCCTCCACAGATATTGCAGTCTGAGAGACCTCTGTGCCTACTTTCAGTATTATCATACAGCTGCCAGATTATTACCAAACAACCCTGTTCTGCTCATTTTAACAAAGTTGTCATAAAAATAAGTAACTTTATTCATTATAATATCCTGTTCCCTTTCTGCAGTACTGTCCAAACTGAAAGACTATAAAAGTTTTTACACAGATAGGTTACAAACACAAATTTGCATGTACAAATCGATTAGAAAAGGGATTGAAAGGGATTATAAATGGTAGGAATTAAGTTTTCTTTAATAGCAACTGTAGACATCGATTCCCTCAACACATCAGCTTCAAAACTGAACTTTTTTCCTGCATTATTTTGGCTCTGCATGAACATGCACTAACCAGCTAGATCAACTCTGTGCTAAACATCATGGTTTCAGATTCCTTCTTTTGTTTAAAAAGTTGAAGCATGCTTTATTTCTGTCAATTAAACACTTGCAGTAGCTACCTTCAGAGAGTGAACAATAATGAGCTGTTACACATTGCTGACTGACTTGCATAGCTTCAGCAATCAATGTTGTATTTTCTCTTATGCCTGTTTGGGTTTTATCTTGCTTTTGTCAGAGGTAGATTCATGCTGTCATGATGAAGATTTTTTCCCCCCTAAGGTCTACAATACTGACACTGATTATTTTTTTCCCCCTAACATCTCCAACACTTAAATAATTTCATTTACATTCATTTCCATGGGCAAAAATTAGGCATTTTTAAGTAGAAATTTGTCTAGATTTTTTTTGCTTTGTGAATTGGCACACCTTATATTTAGTATATTCAATGAGTATACACTATGAATTCTATCTAGAAAAGCACTTCAGTCTGTCTGGCTAAGGACTGTGACTTAGAGGTAGGATCCCTGGGTGGGATTGACATTAATTGGATGTGACAGCCACCCAACACTCAGGCTCAGCGCAGACCCTGCAAGTGTCAGGAGCTCAGCACATTACATCAGAAGCTTCTGTCTGTGACAACGGAGAGTGGTGGATACTAATGTAATATGCTTGAAAAGGAGTTTGCAATATCCATTGCTTAAAATTGATGGCAGAAGTACCATCTCATTAAGAGCAGGATTCTTTAGTTGTTTCCTGCATTTTTAATGTGATAAGTAAGACTCTTTCCCACAGTACAGCAAAAACACAGTAAGGTAATGCAGGGGTCATAAATGTCTGGGTCGGAGAGTCCGTCATACATCCAGCTATGCAGTACAGGCAAACTCAGCCAGATATTAAAAATGCCTGTGCAGGAACACAGGTACAAATGCCTCAGGAGGAACAGTGAGCACAGAGCACCTTTGAAGATGAACTTAGCCCTGGCTCGATAGACCTCATTCAGTGAAGTATTTGGGTATATGATGTCTGGGGACGTCTCCAGATTAAGCGTCTGCTCTAGGTCTTCATAAAATCATGGAGTTTTAAGTGTGGCTTTCAAAGTAAACATGTTTAAGAGCACTGAGGACTGGATTTGGAGGGAATGAGAGGAGGAAATGAATGTCAGACAGGATAAAGCCTGGATCTTGATTTAGGAAAGCACTCAAATTTAAACACAAGCCCAAAGCATTTTTCTGCACAGGATGTGTGGGATGAATCCATGCATTGCAAAGTATGGCATAATGTTTAGTAGAGTGTGAAATTAATAAGAGAACATGACTATTCAGCACTCGAAACAAGTGTTCTAATCTTTTAATTCCAACATTACTAATGGCCTAAAGCTTCATAGGTTGGAGTGGTTTCTTGCACCCTAGACTCTTTTAGTTTCCTAAATGAAACTAAGGAAAGCAAAAAGATGACAAAGGGAAGACAGCAGCACACCTTCTTCTACTGACATTAGCCAGTGCATCTAATCCTGTGTTAACTATCCTGATAAGAGGAAACATGCATGAAGAGACAAGACCAAGTGAAGGACAGCACACAGGGTGCAAGTCCTTCATCTTCCAGCATGTCTGTTGAGTCATCGTTATTTAATATTTATGAGGGGAGCAGGGAATTTTATGCTTTTCATATGTGACATCTGGCTTTATAATTTAGGAAAACTTAAATTTAAGAAATTTAGGAAAATTCAGTGCTAGATACTGAAGTGGATTTTCTAATCTGTCACAGTGGAAAACTGCACTTCATTCCAGAAGGAGCTGTCATGAAAGGATGACAGTGCAGAACTACTGGTTATTTGTTTTTCCATGAAGCGATGCATGATTAGGCAAATGGAGCCACACTGTGTAAGAAGACTAGACATGCATTTTCCTCTGAGACAAAGAGTGGAGGATTTGGTTGATTTTGAATGGAAATGATCATGGTTAGGAGCAAGAGTAAGGCTGGGTATGAACAGCCTTTTCTTCCATATTGATTCCCATTTTCTTTTGGAGATGTCTAACGAAGAAATAATTCTTCTTTGGCAGCAATGCTGATGACAATTATCTCCTCTTTCCCTTCAATTTTGATCAAATTGCCATTATTTTGAGCTTTGAGTCAGTTACAACATTTCCTATTGAAGATTTTAGTGGGGGATTTGTGCTTTTTTGGGCTTTTTTTCAACTAGTGACATTTTTGTGAGAAAAATGTAATCAATTGCAGGTTACTTTATATCATGAACCAGAAATGCATTTTAAGAGAAACATTATGAGATGATCATCTTATTCTGAAAAATCATTTAACTAGGTATACATTTTTAAGTTGATGGAATGCATTGTTGTTCTTTAGATTTTGCAGATTTCAGTGTTAAGCACAGACTAGTAATGAGGTTAACTGTGGAACTGCAATGGTGCATTGTACTAGTAACACGAAAGATGAAATAAAAATAAAAGTTATTTTTGTGATTATATAAAATTTGTTTTGCAGTAGCTTGAAGAAGCACTAGTCATAGCACAGCCACCTTTTGTGCTAGTCTTGGTACAAAACCATAGTAAACACTCCCAGAAGACTTTAGACTGTCTTCTAAATGCATTCATGTATGCATTCATGCCTGATGTTTGGACACTATGACCTAATATACAACATAGAATCACAGAATCA
>VZTL01050583.1:21689-44637 GCA_013400535.1 Scopus umbretta | reverse complement strand
TAAACTACAAGAGGGTAGATTCATACTAAATATAGGAAGAAATTTTTTACAGTGAGGATGGTGAAACACTGCAACAAGTTGCCCAGAGAGGCTGTAGATACCCCCTCCTTGGGAACATTCAAGATCAGCTTGGACGGTGCTCTGAGCAACTTGAGATAGTTGAAGATGTCCCTGCTCACTGTAGGGGCGCGATGGACTAGACGACTTTCAATGGTCCCTTCCAACCCAAAGTATTTTATAATTTTATAATGATTCTATAATCGTATGTTTCTATGATTCTATGATTCTATGCATATGAACTGTACTACCAAAAAAAGATAATCTGTACTAAAATTCGGTTGCCAGTGTTTGAATTAAGCTGTGTGTGAATCCCATTTTCCCCTTTCCTTAATATTCTGGAAGCTGAGGGAACTGAAGAGTGATTTCCATGCTTAGATCATACGTCCTCTCAGGCAATTTCTTAGTAATACAAAATATTGTCATGCTCCAAGCGGAATTTTTCAATATATATTTAAAATGCTTATTCAAACAATACACATGTATACTAAAGCTGCCAGATGAACTAGCACTGAAAGAAGTATCTATAACAGTATTAGTAGTGATGGAGAAATATTACCATGTATACACTGTAGACCCTTAATGACATATAGGGTTGCCAGAAATTTAGATTTGTCAGACAAAACAGAGCTTCACATATAAAAATCTATCAGGAGTATAATATAGATTTTCAGTTCTTACACAAGTATTTGAGACTGGAAAACAATAAAAAGTCTCATTTAGATTCAAAAGTATATATACTTTTTCCATTTATAACAGACATATTTTGCTTCAGTATTGCTTTTATTATTTGAAAGGAAGCAGTTTATATCTCAAAGAATCACACTTAAAAAAAAATATCTCTAAACAGAAATAAAATATGAAGCTGAGACAAATTACAATTAAATTCACATCATCTTTCAAAACTCCATTCTTGAGATAATGAAAGAAGACATTGCTTTACTTAACTGTTGTAAATGAGCATAACAGAAAACTGTTTACCCAGATTTCCAGAAGTACCGTGGAGTGACTAGAAGTTGTTGTCCTTCAGCTGGCCTATATCTTGTGATACTGTATCTTCATATTAAGTAACTGCCAAATCTGTCAAAGCACATATGTCTACCTTGATATTCACTGAACTAATATGCAAGACTGTCAGATGGGGGAATGAAAACAGTTGAAAGAAATTCACCTGTTTGGTTCCTAGTGGCTCATAAGATAATATTTGAGTGAATCTAGAGTGGAGTATCCTGACTATTGATTTTATTTTGTGTTCTGAGGTTTGTGGGAGCCTCCCAAAAGAATTAAAAAATGTATTTAGGACTTTGGGGACTCTGATTTCTGTGGTTGGTAGATGTTTGGGGTTTTTTTTAAATAACGTGAATAGAAGCACAAAAACCATGGGAATGTCTTTCAAATAGCATTGAAAGATAAGATTACACAACAGACTTCTCGATAAATTTCTAGATACATTAGGGATTGCATGAATCAGTAGACTGTTTAAACTTTTAAAATGACCTGTTTCTGTTCATTATTTTCTTGTGCATGGATGTGGTGATTGTGAAGGAAAGCAATGCCAAAGTTATTAACACAATGCTAGATTCACTTGCCATTTCTAACATTAAAGAAAAGGGGTTAACTCACCTGACACATGAGAGAAAATGGAGAAGAGTTATAAGGTTATAGATATATCTTCAGGTGGATGAATATACTACATATCAGATTTACGTGTAGAACCTACATAACTCCAGCTGATGTCTACAAAATCCTCTTTGCTTTTGGTCTTCTTCCCTCCCTCACCAAAACCAAGAAAGCTAACTAAAAATGTTTACTGTATTTGTTCAATCACAGACTAAGCTAAGGTAATGAAAGAGTAAAACACATGGTCTAATTTGAATATGAATATGATCATCTGCAGGTGAAAGATGGTATGTAGCTCAAGTCTTTGCTGCTTTACAAGCATTAGAAATTCCATCCAAAGCATGAAAAATATTAAAAAGCGGTATTTATATTTAATGATTGCTAATTTAGGCAGATGTTCTGAATCATCCTCTAGAGGATCCTTATCATACTTTGGTATCTAAATTGGGTGCCTGCTGTTCAGTTATGATTTTTCTTCAAATTCTGAGGTATGTGCCAACAGTAGGAAAGCAGTTGATATGAATGAAAAATGATCTGCTGAATTTTTACAGTGTTTCCCTCACCTTAAACTTCCCTAGATTCAGCTGTGCTGGACACAGTCTCTCAGAACGGTGGAACACAATCTAGTAGAGGCATTGTGACAAAATCTAACATACATCTGCAGCACTGAAGCCTTCATAAGGTGGAGGATTGGAGCTACCACCACCTGCCATTTGCACAAGAAACAGGGAAACTTGTCCATCTCAGTCAGAGCAAGTTCAGTCTTTCCCTGAGGGAATACCATAGTATCTACTTCTTATAAATAGAAACATGCATGCATGGGTACATATGCTGGGCTGGATGTTTTCTGTTTCCTGGCCATCACAGTAACCCTCTGTCCTGGTTTTGTCTAGGATATAGTTAACTTTTTCCTAGTAGCTGTTACAGTGCTGTGCTTTGGATTTAATAGGAGAATAATGCTGATAACACGCTGATGTTTAGTTGTTGCTAAGTAGTGTGTACACTAGTTGAGGGCTTTTCAGCTTCCCATGCTCTACCAGGGGCACAAGAAGCTGGGAAGGGGCACAGGCAGGACAGCTGACCCAACCTGGCCAAAGGGCTATTCCATACCATATGGCGTCACGCTCAGTATAGAAACTGGGGGGAGTTGGCTGGCGGGCAGTGATCGCTGCTCGGGGCCTGGCTGGGCATCAGTCAGTGGGTGGTGAATGGTTGCATCACTTGTCTTTTTCTAGGTTCTGTTTCTCTCTCCCTCATTGTTCTCCTTTTCATTGTTGTTGTTGTTGTTGTTGTTGTTTTTGTTGTTGTTGTTGTTATTATTATTATCATCATCATCATCATCATCATTATAATCATCATCATTATCATCATTATCATTATTATTTTATTTCAATTATTAAACTGCTTTTATCTCAACCCACAAGTTTTCTTACCTTTGTGCTTCTGATTCTCTCCCTCATCTCCCCAGGGGAGGAGGGTGAGTGCGGGGCTGTGTGGTGCTTTGTTGCCAACAGGCACTAAACCAAAACACCCTCTCTATCTGCAAGCCCTGTTGTAAATGCTCTGCCCCTGAGTGTCAGAGGCCTGACCACTGAAAGTCTAAGGACTGTCTGTATGTATCTCAGCAGGGCAACATTTGCTCCAGCTTCTGAAAAAAATTCAAAGCTGTGGGAAAGAACACAGTAGATAAGAAAGGTAAAATTATGGATAGGGGTAGGAGTGTTGAGAGAGGGACTGTCATTAGGTCAAGGATTCAAGACAGAGAAACGTCCATGTGGAAGAATATATAATCCTAAAGGAAAAACAAAATAAAGCAGAGGTGCTAGTTGGGTTCTGTCATCTGGGCATTTGTTGGATTTCCAGGCCTGAGTCATCCATGTCACCACTTTGACAGAGATGGGAGAGGATGGCAACTTAACAGTAGTAAGAAATCATTTCAGGGAGCTGTGGGGGCTTCCCTCCCCACTGGTGTCTGTCTGGCCAAGAAATGGGTTTTGGGTACCGTTATCTGGGGAGGCAATATGAATACTTAGCCTAATAATCTATTAAAGCCTAGCTATCTTTTGCGCACAATAGACAATTAATAATTGTTTTATATTCTTAAGCATTGTATGTTCTGCTAGCAGAGTCTCTTTGCACCTGGCTAATTATGCCCTGACAATCTGAAACAGAAGAGGGAAGGTAACATTTCAATGTAGCAAAAATGTAAGATTTATGGGACTGAAGTAGAATATGAAAGAAACTGGTTTCAGGTGTCATGGGATTTTTTTTCCTTCTATTTTAACTATCCCTTTTTAATGTCAGAAGAAAGAAAGAAACAAACAAAAAAAACTAAAAAAACAAACAAAGAAGACATTGGAGTAGGAGTAGTACCAAGTATTCTTTCTAGGGCAATACTCTAAGAAAGCGATTTCTTTTCCCTTCTTCCCATTTTTTTTAGAGTTCCTCCTCTCTGCCTGAAACGTCTGTACTTCTAAACCCCCAAATTTGAAAGTCTAGTACAGAAGCCCTATGCAATGCACAAGAAAGTTTCTGCTGCAAGAAGAGAATAATCTAAACTTTACATACCTGATCATAATTTCATATTCTTAAAGTACTATGCATTGAGATGACATACAAAGAATACCTGTTTCTAGAGCTCATACAGAATTCAGGTTTGTGTACGTATGATTCTTTTTCCTTTCTTTTATAAGAAGGAAGGCTGTGTGTTGATGAAGTGACTTCTTTTCCCAGTATTTTTGACTTGTTTTCAAACATGATGCATTTCTGGTGCAAAAATGTCATATATAGTGCAGTGAAAAAGTAACACGAAATTATGCAATTTCAGTTTCAACTAGACAGCTGAATGCAGAGTATTTTTCAAAAGTGTCGTACAAAATGCATTTCCCTTTCTGGAGGGAAAATATGGTTTTATTGTCAAATTCAATCCGTATCCTTGGGAGTTATTAAGTCTTGTTGTTTCCAAGTGTAAAGCTTCAGATATTATGTAAAACGAATGTTTAGTTTCTTAGTAAAATAAAACAAGAATTCTGAAAAGCCTAGGTTTATATTTGTCATCACTAGAAAGACGAGAAAAGAATAGGAAATACAAAGGTTTTGTAATGTCTTATTATCCCTGAAAACTGATGAAAACATACCAGAGTAATCAAAAGCATAAGACAGATAATAAAAGAATCCTTAAAAACTTGAGTATTTCACTTAAAATTAGTAATAGAAACAACTTTAAACTCTGTCAAATCACAATGATTTTTAAAATTACAACAAAGTAATAATGATTTTAACGTTTATTTTCTTTCTCATTTTAATTATTAAATGAAAGAAATTGGTTTAAGTTAGTAAAGTGACTCTTAAAATAAAAGAATTAAGTCAGACCTGAATCCTTAAAGTTTTGGGGTATCTCTGATTCATAGAAGAACCGATATTTATCTTTCTGGTAGAAGTATTTCTTTCCTTTCCATATTTAATTCTGCTTCTTTAGTGATGCTGCATATTTATTTTTCTTTAAATAATTAGCAGTTGATGACCATTTAGGGATTTTAAGCCTAAATTCTCAGGGTCAAGTTTGTATTTTTCTTCACCTTCCAAACAAAATTAGGCAGTTTTGATTAATTTGATTAATAATAATTAAGAACCAGGCACCTGGAAATGAATACGCCTCATGCACCAGTACAAGCTGGGGGTCAAATGGCTGGGAAGGATCTCTGCACAGAAAGACCTGGGCGTCTCAGAGGGCAACAAGCTGACTGTATACCAGCAGTGTGCCCTTGCGGCACAGAAACCCATCAGCCTCCTGCGTTGCGTTAGGAGGAGGGTTGCCAGTAAGTTAAGGGAAGTGATCTTTCACCTCTGCTTAGCACTGGTGAGGCCACACCTGGAGTAGTGAGCCCAGTTCTGGGCTCCCCAGTCCAAGACAGACAGGGACATACTGAATAGAGTCCAGAGTAGGGCTGCAGAGATGAGTCAGACACTGGAGCATCTGACCCGCAGAAAGAGGGTCAGCTAGCTGGGACACTCAGCTGGAGAGTCAACTCCAGGAGTTCATCCCAGACGAGAGAGGGCTCAGGGGGATCTTATCAATGTCTGTAAATACCTGATGAGAGGGAATGAAGAAGATGGACCCAGATTCTTCTCAGTGGTTCCCACTGACAGGACACAAGGCGGTGGGCACAAATTAAAACATATGAAATTCCATCTAAACACAAGAAAACACTTTTTTTTTTGGTGCCGTTTTTATTCTTTTACTGTGAGGGTGATCAAACACTGGCACAGGCTGCACAGAGAGGCTGTGGAATCTCCAACTTTGGACATATTCCAAACCTGACTGGACATGGTCCTGGAAAACTTGCTCTAGCTGGCCCTGCTTTTTGCAGGAGCAGGTTGGACTAGACAGACTCCAGAGGTCCCTTCCAACCTCAGTGATTTTGCACTTCTCTGTGATTTTGTGGTTCTGTGATTTTGCGAACAATTTTTAAATGAATGTTAATCTTAAGAGAAATCAGACTTCAAAAAACCCTCAAATCTTCTTACATAAGAATCATCCAGTCATATATAATTAAATACTTTTTTTCCTATTGCATTTTTTAAAGTCTGTGTTATTACATTTCTTTTTCTCCTACTTTCACCACCCTCATTATGGAGTATTGTGTGTATTGTGTTTTCTCTTTAACTACTGTAAATGATGCTGTTGATTCTTGCTGCCTTACAGGAAGAAGTAAATGTGTGCTGACATATACCACACATTTGACTATAAATGTCTGCCTTCTTTATATGAATGCGAAAATCTTGACCTGCAAGATCAAAGTATCCTTGTAAAGTGTCATTGGATTATTTGTCTGGAATCCCAGGTTATCCATGCTCTATTTTTCTCATCAGTCCATTCCTCTAATCGTTAAAGAAACAGAGGTGCTGTATCCTGGCTTTGCCCAGAAGACAAGACAATTCTCCACCCAGCAGAAATGTGGTATCCATCAGTCTTGTAGAAATTTTCACAGAACCCATTCAATATAACAGGTGAGAGGCAAGCTCTGAAAACAAGTATTCTGAGGGTATGATTCTTGCCATGGTTATGGCTTTGATCTTGGAAACTAAGAAAGTGGAAAACTGATTCTTCAAATAAAATTGTTCTTCAATCACTTTTTCAGTATTCAAGGCCCTGCAGCTCATTTACACTGCAAATTCATATTTACATATGTACAGTATATATGATTCACTGAATGTTTTAAGTATAAGTTACAGCATAGGCATACCACTATATCAGTGTGAGAGCTGATAGCTCACTCTGAACTGCAATTCAGAATTGGTTCACGAGCTAGTAACATAATATCAAAGCAGCAGGTTCAAGTAAGAAATGCATTAGAGAGCACTCTAAGACAGATGGATGATCTTTTGCTTAAAACAACACCCTTTTTTTTTCTGTTTCAAAAGTCTGAACAGCTATGTATTTCTTCACATAACCTAAATAGCTGTGTGTATTCAAATACGATAGTGATCTATGAGTAGGACTTATTTCCCCAAAAGACTATACAAGCTAGTATTACCTCTATTTTTCTGTAAGGTGATAGAAAGAATATAGTTTTTCTGCCCAATCTAGTCAGGAAGGTAAGACGAACTCTCAGAAATGTCTATGCTGAATTATGCAGCATATATTTTCCCTACTCTCTCATTCTCCTTCAATTCCAGTAGAATTGTCTCTTCATCATCTCATCTTTATGTTCAACACATTTACCCATTTGGAGCACAAAATACTCTTTGGAGATAAAGAAACAGTATCATATTGCGTGTGCCCCCAGTAGGGCATATTTTCTGCATTTTGTTCACAAATATTACTTTTACATCATTCACAGAAGGTATGGTACCTGTCTCTAAGACAGTAGAATGACCAGACTATTGCATTCAGAGATGAATGATTAGAGAAATACAAACAGCACTTTCCATCAGTGATATGAGTTTTGGGATTAAAGGGGATTAATATTACCTGTAGATTGAGACAAGGATGACAAGTAACTCTGAAAAAAAAAAAAAAAAAAGCTAACAACCAAACCACAACAAAAAAACAAAAGTCAAGTTGACAAAACAAGCTTAAAATGAAAGTTTTAATAAACAAGGTGAAATGGAAGAAGTTACCAACACTAGTTAATCCCTTTGATGTAGCTTGGTTCTAGAAAGACTGTGTTATGTAGTGAGGGTGAATTGCTGAAAACGGGGCAATATGTCTACCAGAATTTAACTCAGAAGGGATTCACAGAACTAGTTGACTGCTATGGAAAAACAAACAAACAAACAAACAAAACCACAAGCAAACAAAAAACCCCTCTTACTTGTTTTGAAAAATGCTTAGTCCACTAACATATTTGGGAGCAGATAAAATAGAGATTACAAGAGGTAATGCAAATGGACAATATAAGAAGGGCAATTTGTGACAAATTAGAGCAGAATATTACTGTGGGACAACCCTGAAATTTTAAGTTGCTTTGGAAGAATTGGTGATCTGTTTTGTTATCCAGAAGTCATTAAAAGACATCAGTGTTTAAAGAAAGAAAAAAAAAATATCTATAGGTGTTAAAATATATAGGTGTGCTTATGTACTTCAAATCATATTTCTATGATACTATCATCACCCTCTCCTGTTGTTAAAAATTCCTTCTTTCTAGGATGTTCAAATGTGGTAGCACTGAACAAAATTCAAGGAGTGATGGAGGAAAGTCATGGATTATGTTCCTCCCCAGCATTAGAAGAAAAGTGGTAAATAGATTGAGAGTTCCATGAGACCTTTAATTGCATTTTTCTGCTGCAAAGAGCTCAGTCACTTACAGACTTGCTTAAAAAAACAAAAACCAAAAAACAAAAAACAACAACAACAAAAACCCAGAACGTTGAGGAATACACCTCAAAGGCTAGTGTCCACTTGAACCCAGAATAAATGAACAATTTCCTTTTTCCTCTCCCGTTTATTCTCACCTCTAGGCTAGATCAGCTGCAAATAAGTACTTCAGAGCAGGTAATCTCTTAATTGCTGTAATTAAGCTAGGACAAAACTGTTAACAGCCTAATAAATTCTTGTTAGCTTTAAATATAAAAGGACAGGTCCTCACTGCCTTTTAGTTCTTGAACAAATACAAAGCTCTACTTTGGGCATCAAGGTTTAAAAACAAATCAGAAATATCCATTGTCTATATCTGATTCAGAATTCAGAGAAACACAATCACAAAATCATCGGGAGCTTTGGAGATTTTCTGGTCCAACCTGCTCCTGCACAACGTAGGGCCAGCTAAAGCGGGTTTTCCAGGACCATGTCCAGTCAGGTTTGGAATATGTCCAAGGCTGGAGACTCCACAGCCTCTCTGTGCAGCCTGTGCCAGTGTTTGAGAGTCAAAACCAAAAAATTATTAATTTTTTTTGTGAGAAAGTCTATCTTTCTTTATCTGTAGAGGAACTGTATGTTTGATGTAACTATTTAA
Source organism: Scopus umbretta (assembly GCA_013400535.1). Lineage (NCBI taxonomy): Eukaryota > Metazoa > Chordata > Aves > Pelecaniformes > Scopidae > Scopus > Scopus umbretta. The sequence continues at coordinate 35,503 of VZTL01050583.1, read as the reverse complement.
ATGAACTTCTAAATATTCTCTTGGGACTAAGTCAATGCCAAATCTGTAATTGTTATNACTTCCCTACTCCTGCTGGCCACACTATTCCTGATACAAGCCAGGATGCTGTTGGCCTTCTTGGCCACCTGGGCACACTGCTGGCTCTTACTCAGCCGGCCGTCAGCCAGACCCCCCAGGTCCTTTTCTGCTGGGCAGCTTTCCAGCCACTCTTCCCCAAGCCTGTAGCATTGCATGGGGTTGTTGTTACACAAGTGCAGGACCCGGCACTTGGCCTTATTAAACCTCATACAAAGGTAAATCAAAAGCTGACTTCCAGATCCTGCATTATCCTTGGCTGTGGGTGTCTTTCACATAGTCAGAGCTTCCATCACCCTTTTTGCACTGTGAGTGCAAAGAACAAATCAAGACTTGCAGAGAGAAATCAGGGCAAAGCTTTCTGTTGATCTTTAATTGGTATAAGAGCTCTTGTGAAGCCAGGCAGCACAGTGTGCATCTAGCAAAAAGTTAAGGAGCACAGGCTGATCCTTCTTTAGTTCTAACACATCATCTCTAAACTGCATGCATCAGGCCAGATTGCAGCGTATAAATTAAACTATCCATGACAACATAGCAGTCCATAAATCTTCCAGTAAACAATTTTCTGATATAAACTAATTTGCTAACTTACTTGCAAAAACTTAGTCACAATAGTCATCTTATTAGAGTATTTTCACTGTCTGAGTTTAGGCTACTTAATCGTAGGCTACATGCTTGCAAAAAAATGCTCTTTAAGTGCTCTCTTTGAGTACTACTTCAACTGTTACAATGACAGTCAGCAATACAAACTTGAATGAAGAAAAAAAAAAAAAGAAACTTGAAATATTTGGAATTTCTGATGTAGGTCTTCGAATATTTCATAGTCAGCTTATGACAATAACCTAGTCCAACACCCAAGCTACTGAAGTAACAGTGATGAATAAGTAAAGAGCGATATTAATGTGTATTCAGAACTAGGTATTTACTTCTGGTTTGCATTCTTGTCCATTTGTTTGTTTTCAGAGTATGAACCGCAACATTGTTAAAGCAGTAATGTTGAATATAATGTCTAAACACTTACAGCATTAAAGTTTTTCACTTGGGAAGTATGCTTAAAGCATCACATTCTGAATAAAAAGAAATGATATATACTTTGGTTTATGTCTTGTCCTCAGCTGCTAAAAAAACCCTAACTAGCTCCATTTAAGTCTATGAAAATACCCGATTTACACCAGGTAATCTTTCAGTGTATATCTAGCGTGTTTGAAATACCTTGCACACTAGTACAATTGTACTAGTAAATCGTATAATTTAATATTGGTGTATGCCTACTTTCCTGAGAAGTTTGAAACTGAGTAATAATAACATAGTGCTATTATACCATATGAATTGATAAGATGAAATCATATAAAGCAAAAGCAAGAACCTCTGGAGCACCATGTGAATGTGTTTTAAGGTACTAAAATTGGATGTATTTTTAGGTATTAAAATATGAAATACTACAGAAAATCATTGCAATGCTTAATAGAGACACTTGAAGAGCGGCACCCATTTTGGCAGAAAAAGAGGGTAGTTCTACTGTAACTTAACCCATCAACAAAAATATAGAGCAATTCACATATTCACTTTTGGCATGGGTTCTTATTTTACACTGCTATTTTATAGTAACAAAGGCTTTTTTGGGAGCTTACCCTAAAGAAATGTAAGGAAGGCCTTGTAACTGTAATACATGAGCCCCCTTGCTTCTTGCCAGCTCTGTGGGGCACTCATGACCTAAAGAAAGTTCCTTCTCATACAGACTTTCTTCTACAACCTTTCTGAAACCATGAGAAGTTGCTTTCTCTTCTTAATCTTTTTTCAGGGACTTCACAGAACAGGCAAACTGTCTTCAGCTCTTTTATGGGCTTTAGCAGACTGTCATCTGGTGCTGCAGAAGGCTAGTAACACGCAGGCTGCTTTATAAAAAATAAAAGAACCTAGGAACCTGCTCTGTGCTGTTAATAGCTTAAAGGTACAGTCAAAGAAACCTTGCTGTAAAGGTGTTAGGATATAAACATATTAACTACCCTTTAAGTATTACCCTTCTTCCTCAGAACACCACAGTGAACGGAGTATATTTTACGCGTCTTTCCTTTAACATGCATCCTAGTTTAAGAAGATACAAATGACATTGATCAAAATGCCTTTTTTTTTCTTTTTTCTAGGTAAGAATTCATCATTTGTCACAGTTTTGTGTCTGTAATACTTAATTATCACAGTGTTTTGCCCTTCTGTATAGATGTTGACAACACCAGAGATGTGATATATTTCTAGGAGACAGGAGATCTAGGCAGAAGCTGAAGAAAGGGAAGAATTTCAGAGAGAATTAAAGGGTCTGTTATGCCAAAGAAAGATCAAGGAAAAGGTCAAGGAATTCAATAAGAAAATCTGATAACAATAGAGATAAAGGGGGGAAAAAACCCACAACTGTTAACCATTTTCAGTGAAATAAATGTGAGAACTATCATGATGCTTAGTTACATGTAATTCACTGACACTCTTTGCTGTTTTTTCTTCTATTATAAAGGTAGGCCAAACTTGAAAAGAGTGTGTGTAGTCTGTAATGCTTGCATACTGATCTTTTGGTGTTTAGTATGCTCATTTCTAAATTCCTAATACAACCTCATTAAAAAACAAAACCAAAAAAGCACCAAAGAAAACACCACCAAATATAATTAAAATACATTTAGTTGATCTTTGTAAGACTGAGCTTCAAGGTATCACGTTGAAAGGTAGCATCTCTCAGGTTCCCAGAAATTGTAGGACAATGCTAAAAAGCCTTAATTTCTTATGTATTTATTGCAGCTTTGCCTTGTGTAGAAAATATGCATATAGAATAATTCATCACAGGACAGGGAATCAAATATTTCTTTGAAAATTTTAACAGAAAGTTTACAGGTCAGCCACTAGTGAGGAGAGAAAGAAGTGTTTCTAATTAGAAGTAATACTTCAGTCTAAAAATGGGATAATCTGGTTAGGTTAAAGAAATCTAAATGAACAGAGGGATGCAAACCAAATTATTCTAGTTCAAAGGTTTTAAAAATAATTATATTTGCTAGGCATGGAGAATACTTTAACACCTGATTCAGGTGCAGATGAACTGAGTCCAGGAACTGCTACATCAGTCTATTGATATCATCCTGCTACAGTAATAAGCTTTCAGGAAAAGAATCGGTAATAGATCTTCAAACCAAAAGCAACAAATATATTGCATTATATTTTTTTAAAACTGAATATATCATGAAAATATTAGCTATGCATGTTTTCTTTTTTTCAGAAGAGTAAATGTTTGTTTTAGTAGGATATATAATGAAATAAACCCACCACATAGACAGAATAAAACAAATATAATACAAATTTTTTTTTTATTTTTATTTTTTTAACATGCCTTTCTACAGTTAAATGTCAGATATATTGAAAGTGAACATACTTCTGCCTTGGTTTGTCTCCAAAGTATCTCCTAAAAAATCAATCAATATTGACTTTTAGTCTGAGTTATTACAGTTTGGAAAGCTGTAATGGTTGGGGTCTTTGTTTGTTTGTTTTGCTTGGTTTTATTTTTCCGTCATTGCTATGAAGGGACATTTATAATATCTTTTAAATATCTTCTTTTTTTGGCAATTAGAGTTGCAGCAACAAAGGTAGTGCTACACCAAGTAGCAATTACTGTGCTTCAGATACCCTTCCTTAACTTGGTAAATGCCAGTTCTGGACTGTTTCCAAGCTTTTATCCTGAAGAAATTGGTATGCAGCTGTGTAACAGAAGAAGAGAAATTACAAGGTTTTTCAGTTCCATCTAGTGGTAAAAAGAGGTGTATGTTTCAAAACATCAAACAATAATGATGGTGATAATAGAAAGGTTAACAAAAATATTAACCAAACTGCAGTAAAACATATAAGTTGAAAATAAAATTTTTCAATAATAAAGAAGTCCATCGCTTCTTTTCTGTTTATTCATTTACATATGAGAGAAAATAGGTTCTGATGTCTAAGACTGTAATTATCTTACGGGTATGAAATAGAAGGCATTTAAAAGCTTGGGAAGTGGCTATATTGTCTGGTTTAGTCACGCAGTAAGTTTATTCAAAATTTATTTTATGATAACAAGCAAACAAACCAAAAAATAATTGTCTTTTCTGTCTTCACTGGCCTTCAATCATGGTAATGCTATTTTAGTTTATATTGTAATACCATGCGATTTCACTGCAGAACATGCAGACTGAGTGTAATTACTAAGGCACATTAAACTGCAGAGTTTCTCATTGTGCCTTATAAACGATTGCATAGCATTTGCAGTGAGTTATTTTTTTGTGTCCTGTAATGTTTACCTGGGAAGAAGTATTTATTTTATCTATAAAGGCATCATGTTGTTATTAGTATTCATTGCTTTTACCCTCTGAAATTAAAAGCAAACAGATCAAGAAAAATGTTGGCCATTAGATTTGCTTCATGGCTGAGACAAGAACAATGTAGGGAGTATGTGACAGTGTCAATCATGTGGACAAGCATAGGCATAAAGTGGTCATTGTACTGCCAGAGCGAATTAAAAGCTGAGGCTGCAGTGGTCAAAACCATGACATACTTCAAGAACAATAGAACAACAGACTAACCCCTCTTTGCTTGAGTGGTCTGACATATCCACAGATTCACCCGTTTTCCATCTTCCTTGCTGAACTAACTTCTCAAATAAGAAATTATTAAATTATTACCCAAATCGTGATATTAAATAGTTTTACAGATACGATTTTTATAAATAAAAGGTATACTTTTTTTCTTCAGTGGTACCAACTGGGGAGGGTGCTGGGGAAAAACAACAACAAAAAAACCCCACCAAAAAAGCTCAAGAAGTATAATATAGAATAAAATAGATGAGCTGTAGTCTTTTAACACCAGTTGAGACCCTGTTTTCAAAAGCTCTCTTCACATAGCAGTTCCCTTTTTTAATAAGTATCACTGTAGAAAAGAGCTTTTTCAAAGATACAGAGTCGCTTGCAGAAACAGACTGCTTCTGAAAAAAAAAAAAATAAAATACAGACATGGACATACTGGAGAGGGTTCGGCAAAGGGCCACCACAAAGATGATTAAGGGTCTGGAGCAGCTCTCCTATGAGGAAAGGCTGAGAGCACTGGGACTGTTCAGCCTAGAGAAGAAAAGGCTCAAGGGGATCTTATTAATATATTTAAATTCCTGAAGGGAAGGTGCAAAGAGGACAGAGCCAAGCTCTCCTCAGTGGTGCCCAGTGACAGGACCAGAGGCAATGGACACAAACTGAGACACAGGAAGCTCTGTCTGAACACCAGGAAACACTTTTTCACTGTGAGGATTACTGACCAGTGGTACAGGTTTCCCAGGGAGGTAGTGGAGTCTTCAACCTTGGAGATATTCAAAAGCTGTCTGGACATGGTTCTGGGCAACCGGCTATAGATGGCCCTGCTTGAGAAGGAGTGTTGGACCAGGTGGTGACATTCTGAGGTCCCTTCCAACCTCAATTATTCTGTGATTCTGTGAAAATCAGATTCTTGTCTTTGTCTTATTTTAAAAAATTAACCTGCAAAAAATCTGAAGTGGAAAACTGGTTGAGAATAAAACTCTGCTTTTAACATCATTGTTTCATTTATATTTTCCATTCTCTAGACTCACGATCTGTGAAACATGAATTCTGGAACACAGCATCTAAAAATAATGGTATACAGTGATAATCTCAGGAAAGTTTTGCATCAGGAACTTTCATCAATATTCACTCAGAGTTATTATTTTTGGAGAACTCATGAAGAATGTTGGGAAGCTGCTCAGAGATACCAGTAAATAAAATGGTGAGTATTAGTCTATCTGGAAGTTACATGTCATCTCATGTGGGACTTCAGAAGCAGAAGGCTATGAAATGTATGTAGTAGTAAACAAGAAACCAGTGTAATGCATGCAATATTTCACTCAGGAAATGAAAAGCTGAATGTTGCACCAGGTGTCATTTTTAACTGAATTTTGAGTGCATCTCAAATATTTTATGCTGCAATTGTAATATTCTATGCTGAAGTTACTACTGCAGTATGGGTATATCATTGGAAAAATGAATCAAAACAGTATACTAGAATCATTTCAGCTGGAAGAGATGATACACTTTTCAACAGACTGCCAAACCTCCATCTTCCCATTCTCAGAAGCTTTTCTTTTTCCCTTTGTGTTTTAGTATCTGCTAATCATACTGTAAAATATAAATTAATTTTTTTCTTTTTTATCTTTTTTTTTTCATTTAAGACAATTAAACAGATCACCTTATCTTCTTTTAGAAATTCCAGTGGTTTAGCATTTTTTGAATTTTTCAAAATTGTCTGTAACCAGCTTGATTTTCACCGCAAAAAAGTAAAATTCTAGACAAGTGTCAGAAAGGTCCTTTAAGTTCTTGTAGTGTATGAGTAGCCACACAATATTAAATAATCTCATAACCAAATGCCAAAGTAACAATTATTAAAGTACCTGAAATTTGTTACAGTCATCCAGTCCATCTGCCTGTTACTAAATCAGCAATATGACTGAGTGTGGCTGAATTGAACCTCAAGTAAGTTTAATATATTCCATTCAGTATTCAGTTTCTTTGTCTACATGGTATTAGCAAGTAATGGAAGCTTTATCATTAAAAAACTTTCCACTAGTTAATAGACCTTAGTGCAACAGAACATTTCCTTAAAATTGTTCTAATTTTTTTCTTTTTCTTAATTCCACTCTATTTCTTTACGACATACTATCTTTTACTATGGAATATTATTCTTGATTTTTCTGTGTTAATGGTATAAAAACATCTAAATATTTCAATTATACCCTCTCATTTTTTGTTTAATGAACTAATTATATACATATTAAGTTTTACTGTGGTTATTTAATCTCCTTTCAGGAATCAATCCATCTAACCTTCTGAAAACTTTTTCTGATATTCTACGAATTCTTTCCAGTCTGCCTTCATTTTCCTCTGATAGCAAGACATTCAGAAATTAATATAATAAGCCTAAATTATTTATTGAGTAACAGTTTGGTTTCCTACCTTATTGTTCCCAGTAGTTGAGGACATAACATGGTTTGTCTCAGATCTGTAGATACAAGCCCTCCGGAGGTACCTGATTGTATCTAGATAAGTGGGCTCAGACAGTTATGCATTTGCTCTGTTTATGTTTTGATCTGGCTTGATAACAGCAAACACCAGAAAGGAAATGGTACTGCCACGTTAGAACTGTGCATGTCTGTGCTAATAAATCCTCGGAAATTGTTTCCTGGACATGGGAACCATTATATTATGATCCTTCAGCCATTTTAGAGAGGCATTAAGATTCATCATTGCAAATGTTTGAAAGTCAACATCAAACCCAGCATCTGAGGGATCCATTCTGTTACCCTTTCTCAAGTTGCAAAAATAGTTGTAAAGTACTGATGTTTATCAATAGGTAAGCGGAAAAGATGCACTGAAAATGTTCATGTATGTGTATGCATATATGTATATATGTATGTATACATGCATGGTGGTTATGTATACTTAAGGACTGAATGCAGCATTAAGAGAATGAATGAAAAGATAGATCTGGCACAGTTCAGAAGCTATGTTCCTGAATAGATGCATTAAACAGACCTGGACATGCAATGCTGCTGTTGGCTCTATAACATCAGTTAACAAGTGCTATTAAGGTTTTCTCAAGCTGCTTAGATATTTCTATCTTTCTTTGAAACTCTTGACTTTGGCTCCTAAGTTGTCAGTGGTGTTCAAGAACATTAGCATAGCTATCAGCATGCCTTTGGACATCCCCGCTATAAGAACTTAATTTTTTTCAAAATTTTCTGGTCATATATGAGAGAATCAAGGTTTCCAATTGTAGCTTTTAAACAAATGCTTTGTTAAATTTTAAATGCATTTTTTGTTGTCTCTTTATCATCTAGTTTTAAAGTTTAAATGCTTGACAAAGTTATTAATAAACAATTCATAAACTTCAAATTATCCTCCAAAAGCCAGATTTTCAAAGATAGGTAAAGTCACATTTTTTTCACCTGCATGAAGTGTTAATCTTTTCAGAGGAGTTCAGTGATCTGGGGTAGCTGATCTCATTGTGGCACATGTATGCTGAACATTGAGAGACTTGATTACTCACATAACTCCTTTGATACAGACATAGTCTGTTAAATGTCCAGGCACCTAAATGAGAACTATAAATAGTGGGTTCCTTCAGAAGTTTTGTCCATGATTCTTTTCAGATAGACTGATGTTTATATGCTAATCTTTCCCAAGTGCTGCCTATGCTCATATCTCCAGTCTTCATTGTAGTAAATTTTCATGGTATTCCTAATCATATCAATATTTCTCTTTTAGTTTTCCTGCTAAAGACAGATTATTTAAGGAAAAAAGAAAAGGATCAGCATCCAGGCCTTTTTTTTATTCAGCATTAATTTCAGCTCCTTCATTTATGAACCGACCTATTTTCTTTCTGTTACTTCTTTTCTCTCTGAGATATTTCTTTGTTCTTGTTGTCATGTTATCTAACATGCATTTATTCTTTCTTTTCTTTGAATTAAAAACAGACAAAAGTTATTCCTGAAAGTCATTGTTTTCTTCTGTGTCACCGCATCTATTTTTCTTCAGTGTTAGACACTATTTTTCATGGCATCCTGCTAAATTTTTTAGGGGGTTAATATATATGAGAATTCCTTGGTTCTGCATCATTTATTATTTACTCCTAATTAGAGTCTAATGGCTCCATGAAGACTTCTCTGTTACTTGAAGCATAACAATGACTTGTAGATTTGGTGCTTTGAGGGGCTGGGGGATGGGAGGGGATATCCAAGACAGATGTAGATGAGTCTAATGTTCTATTTAGTGGTGAAAATGCCTGGAACACACTAGAACTTGTCTATCGGTCTCTGACGGCTGAATGAAGCAGTCTCAACAATTTACTACACATGACAAAAAAAAAAAAAAAAAAAACACAAATCTTTTTTTGTNNNNAAAAAAACAAAACTCTAATCTATTTCTGTGGTAAATACTGCGATCATAGCACAGGTTTCTTTTTTAACTTCCTATTTCTAGTCCATTTCCAAAATCAGAATAGAGAGCATCTAATACAGAACTGGATGGAAGAGAACTGGTGAAGCTAATGTGCTCCAGCCACTAAGGACAAACAAATCTTTCAGAATGGGAATTCTCGATTATTCCAATGGAAGATATGCCAGGAGGTTATAAAATTTCTATAGGTAATCAAGAAAGCAGACACTCAGTTCATAGCAGCTAAGATTCTCAGTATCATTTTGTCCTGGAACAGTATACTTTATATTTAGTTTATATGGAAGGCAATTTCAAAAGGCTCAGACACTAAATTCTAGGACTTTTTCTCATTTTGAGAGGAGAAACTGCATGGTTAAAGCTGAGCTGCATAAGGACAAGAATACGCTCTCACCAAGTCTCATGAACACCCCATCCACTAATAGATAACAGATGCTGGAAAGCTTAATAGCAGATGACCAATGCAATGACAGTGTGAACAGAAGAGCTTTGGAATTGTTATTACTTCAGTGTGCTCAGATAAGGCCTCTAAAGATGCCAGTGAGGAAGATAACAAGTGCTGAATGCCTGATCAGTTCCTTCCTCCTCTGTTAGTTTCCTTGCAGCTGTATCAACCAGCTGTAAGGAGTAGACTCTGTCTACTCTCCAGTATGAAACCAGAATGCACCCAAGTATCTTCAGGCTTTTTCTGACTGTTTAGGGACCAAGGTAGGGGCATATGTTGTGAAGAGGAACAACCATGGGCAAAATCTGAAAGGAATAAGACCATATACTTTCCAAAACTATATTCCTGTTCATGCAGAGGCAATTATTTACTAATATCTTCTGTGTTTAACCACTTCTAAAGGGATGCAACAGGGCAACAAGATGGCTGGTCATGGTGACATTACATGCTGCACCGTCTCTGAGATGTGCCACAGCTCTCCTTCTTTTCCAGCATTCTCTGGCAAAACTTATTCTTGCAGCAAATCATGCTGATGTTACAACCCCTCCCAATTTTCTTCTGATAAGAGTAGCTTTAACTGTATGCAATTTCGTATGTCTGCATTAACATGATACTTGAAGTTTGTACTAGCAGGTTTACTTTTATTTCAATTCAGCAGTTCTTGTTATAACCATATTAAATGTTTGATGAAATATACCACTAATATCTAGTATGTTTTAATCTATTTATTTTAAGAGTAACAGTATTTTTATAGGTAGGATATTAGCATGGAAACATAATGAGCCCAATACACAAAATACACAACATCCAGCAGCAAATCAGCAAAAATCTAATTTACAAGAACTGTTGCTTACTGTCCCACAGCATTTGGTGAGGAAAAAAAAAAAAAAAAAGAGAAGGAAGGTAAAATACAAGAGAGACAGATTAATAAAAAATGGAGCCAAAATGTGAGATTTTCCTCCCATTTGAATATCCTCCCTTTGCGAATGCATACCTCGTGGTTTTACCTATTGGCATTATTTGCTGTTTTTTCAGAGCATGTATTTTCAGAATATTCACATATCTCTCATACTTGCTTTGTTTTATTTTCCAGCATATTTCATAACAGTTTTGAAACTTTGCCTTTTTCTAATTACTTTGGAATATGTGTTTCCCACAACATAAAAGCAATAGGAAAAGAAAACAATAAAACTGTTTTCAGAGGGGTTTTTTTTGTACTGCTTTAGTTTTAGGACCAGTGCATTACTTAAAATATTAATGTTTTTCTAATAACATTTGTGCATTGGGAGTTTTGTTATTTAGAAGTATCTCTTCTTACTAAATGCTAGCATGTGAGATCTAAACACTGAAATCCATAAAAAATGCATCCAGGGATGGACGAAACCACAGTCCAGATGTCAGGGCTGCATAGCCACCAGGCCTCCACTACTCTTATGAAGTGGAGCATGCATTACTCACTACAGTGTATTAACAAGGTTGGTTTAAACCTGTTACACTGTTTTTCCATCATTCATCCATGTCTTTAAACATGTTTCTGTATTTTAATATTGACTACAGACATTACAATTTCAGAATATTATGAGATAGCTTTCCTCATATGTTAATCACAATGAGGAACTACAGAACATTTATGAAGGAAAAATTATATAGTATACCAAAGACATTTAATTCAAAATAAGTAGTGTTGCAGTACTCCAGTAACCTCACTTTGATTAAGAAAACTAATCAATAGAGGATATTCATTTTTGCAGAATAATAGAAAAAAAATCATTCACTTGGATTTTCTTGCTCAGAGTTAATTTAGGTAGCGCTGCTTTAGTCACCTAAGACTGTTACAGTTTAAACAAGACACTTGAGGAATAAAAAAGTTTTATATACATATTAATGAATAATGACTCTTTGTGGTGATTTGACCAAATACTTTACATTCCTTTCCATGCTGTTCCATGTGTCCAAGAGTGGAATTAGACAGAGGGATTTGTCTCACTCAGCTTTAGGATCTGTAACATGCTCTACTGCAGCAGTTGAAGAGAACATTACCTGGGAACTGTCAACTTGGATGACTACTTCAGGGTGTAATAAATCACATATTAAAAGTATATATTTCTCTCCAGCATCTCAAAAGGCTAAATTTTTTGGCTTTTTTACCATATAGATGTACAGAGTTACTAAAAATTAATTCCATTGGGGAGATTTTTTAATTGTTTGCTTTTGTCAGAAATCCGACAGACAACTGAAATCCTTATGATGAGGAATATGTTCACAGTTCTATAAATGTATGTCCTTCCTGAGTCAAATGATAGTAACAAGAAATTGCTTGCCAGATTAATTCTTTGCAGTTTGTAGTTATAGCTTTTCACAACATGCCCTCACTTCTTACCAAGTTTGTGGCAACACTCTGCAGCCTGAGTTAGGGACTGTGCTCAAATTCTGCAGGGCTCTGTGCATGCACAGAGTGATGCCAACAGGACGCCTTTCACCTAATAAATCAATGTTTGGACTGATGCTGCAGTGCCCCACATTATTTGGCATAGAAAAGAGAAACGTGTAGACTTTAATGAACAGAATGACAGAAAACAGGAGAAGAAATTGTAAGAGTTTTTAAAACAAATGCCTTTTATTATTAGAATTTCAATTATTTCAGTAGAATTAGTTATTATCATCTGAGATATCTCTCTTCTTTCTTTCTCTCTCTTTAGGAGTAGAATTTCAATTTTACCAAAGCTTGTTTTAACAAGACATTAAACCCTCCTCCCCTTCTTTTATGTCTGTCTTTAATGGGAATTTTCAAAAGCACTGTGCATTTTAGGAGCAGAAGTCTTTTGCGGCTTCTACATTGTATAAATATGAATAATTTTCTCTGGTATTTGTATGCTCCCAAATCACACAGCCACCTTCAAAAATCCCTTGCCAGCTAAATCACAGCACGCTATTTCTATGAGTTTCATAAAGCACAGAAGTAAAAAGTCTAGTATAAGGAGGGATAAGTACCATATGGTTATAGACACATGTAAACAGATTTTTTTTAAGTTCTCCACAATTTTTCATACCCTAATGGCTGAAAAATTGAGACAGAATGTTTTATTACTGCTAAAATGTAGAGTGTTTGGCGAGATCCTAGTTCTATAACCATGAGGAACTCCTGGCTCAGGGTGAGTCCTGAATTTGCAACATCAAGTTGAGTGGTGCAGTTGACATGCCAGAAGGACACAATGTCATCCAAAGAGACCTGGACAAACTGGAGAGGTGGACCTGTGTGAACATCATGAGGTTCAACAAGGCCAAGTGCAAGGTCCTGCACCTGAGTCGGGTCAACCCCTGTTATCAATACAGGCTGAGGGATGAAGGGATTGAGAGCAGTCCTGGGGAGAAGGACTTTGGGGTACTGGTGGATGAAAAGCTGCACATAAGCCAACAATGCGCGCTTGCAGCCCAGAAGGCCAACCGTATTCTGGGCTGCATCAAAAGAAGCATGGCCAGCAGGTCAAGGGAGGTGATTCTGCCCCTCTGCTCTGCTCTAGTGAGACTTCACCTGGAGTACTGTGTCCAGCTCTGGAGCCCTCAGCACAAGAAGGACATGGNGACACAGGTCCAGAAGAGGGCTGCAAAAATGATCTGAGGCCTGGAGCACCTCCCCTACAAGGACAGGCTGAGAGGGTTGAGGTTGTTCAGTCTAGAGAAGAGAAGGCTGCAGGGAGACCTTATTGAGGCCTTTCAATACTTAAAGGGGGCCTACAGGAAAGATGGGGACAATCTTTTTAGCAAGGCCTGTTGTGACAGGACAAGGGGTAATGGTTTTAAACTAAGCAACGGTAGATTTACACTGGATATAAGGAAGAAATTTTTTACCATGAGGGTGGTGAAACACTGGAATGAGTTGCCCAGAGAAGTAGTGGGAGGTCCCATCCCTAGAAACATTCAAGGTCAGGTTGAAGGAGGCTCTGAGCAATCTGATCTAATTAAAGATTCCCCTGCTCCCTGTAGGGGGGGTGGGCTAGATGACCTCTAAAATTCCCTTCCAACCCAAAGCATTCCATGATTCTGATTCCTACTGAGCTCTTTTATTATGAGCCTTGGTCCTTATTTTCTGAATTAGGAAAGAAAAACAGTGTTCTATGTATTGCTTGAGTAGATGGTGATAGAGTCTATTAAATCCCAATAATATGAAGAAGACTAGTAGGGAAAGTGAAGGACATCCAGTATCTCTTTGTTGCTTTTATTCTTTCTCATGTGGTGGTAATAGAAACAGCAAGGCTATTTTTTTCTTTTTTTTTTTTTTT
>VZTL01050583.1:4938-21605 GCA_013400535.1 Scopus umbretta | reverse complement strand
GGGAGAGTAGGAATAAAATAAAAAGAGGTTGACCAAGGACAAGGAAAAGAGTAGAGAGGGTTCCTGAAGAGATAACAGATTAAAAGAAGAAAGATCGTGGAGAAGCAGTATTCCAAATGTAAAGAGTAGGAGGCAAGTGTTTTAAAGAGAGGGTTAATAAAGTTAGCTTTGGCTGTGGAACTGATGTTTATCAAATTATTCTGTTTCCTTGATACAAAAGAAAATTACAGAGTGACTTTTTTTTTTTTTTCTGCTTTTACTCTTTAGTGTTTATGAAAAAGCACAGCAGCAATATATATCATCATAGCAAAGCCACAGACTATGGAGGTTTATTATACTTGAGACACTCTGACAGCCTGAAAAGGATATCAGGACCACAAAGCCTCCTGTATCTGGCTTTGGGACAGTTATATCACTAGGTACTATCAAACTGGTCTGATCATTAGTAGGCATATTGCGAATGTAAAGCAACTATGAGAGACATAAGGAAAAAATGGGAAATGTGAAAGTTCAGAAGAGGCAAAAAGAACCCTTGACTAGTCAAATAACATAGGTCAAAAATAAAGCAATACCCTGAAAGAGGGAGGTATACAAGGATATTTAAAAAATATTTTTCATGTTAGGGATATAATTTCATTTTTAATCTCCCATGCTTATAAATTCCAAATAGCTAGTTTGCTAGTTGTCCCACACTTGCTATATCCCTCACAGATATCTATGGATCACATGGTTTCTATCTCCCCTCACCCCAAATTCTTCTTATCCAAGATCTGATGTGTTAAAACACACCTGAATATGTTCTGAAATTCTGGTAGCCTATATTCATTATGGGAACCCTTAAGTGTGTTAGTATTTCTATTTTTTATTGTTTCTGAGTTAGTTTCACTAGGTTAAAACTTGTAATAGGGTTTTCTCAGAGATGTAAAGGCATATAATTACTGTTGTAGAGATATTGAAGCTGCTGCAGAAAATAAATGGTCAGTTATCAGTCTTAAAATGAGAAAAAGAGTCCATGCTGACAACATTCCCATGAGTCTAAAGCTCATTCTGATCAAGATAAAGAATACTATTCTATTTTGCTGTTGTGGGGGAGACAGCTTCAAGGCATAAGTCTACACACAATGAAAGGGCCTTTTCCTGATGCCTGTGGACATCTCCAAAATATGAAAAGTAAATTAGAACTTGAATGTAATTTCTCCAAATTTGTTACTATTACTTTATATATTGACTTTCTCCCTTTTAGATTCAATAGCATATACTGGAAAGCTATAGACCTTTTTTAGGATTATAATATCTCTTCTCCATCGTTTCTTTTTTTTCTATTTTACTTTTTTATTTCTTTTTTTCTCTTCCCATCAAGATATACAAACATTTAATTGTATATTAACCTGTTTTCATGTTCTTTTTGAGTGGTGCTTTCCTGAAATGCTATTGGTAAATATGTAAACACAAACTGAATTACTACGGTCATTTGCACATGTCCATATGCAACATAGAATGGAGTAAGTGAACCCAATTTGAGTAAAACATGGACAACTGCTCCAATTAGACATGCCCTTTCTTTCTTCCCTTCAGCAACATCTATTTTTACCTTAATTGCAGTAAGTTTAGTAACACTGTTTTCCTTCCTCTTTCTTCTGGTTTTAAGGAGGGTGTGGGCAGATTAAAAGTTTTGGAAGAGGAACAGAGAATGTTTCTTCTCAGACATTTCCATGTGTAGCTGAATCAGCACCACAGGGGAACTAATTTCTGTGGGCATGAATGGTTTTTCCTGCAATGAATTTGAAAAATGAAATCTTGGGTCTTAAGAGCAATCAAAAGGTCTGGTTGCAGTTTCAGTATATTCTAGAAATAGGTTCTAACAGTGGGCTCAAAACAAACTTGTATCCTTCCTGGTAGGGCAGGCAGAGCACACCCTGTTGCTGTGTAATCTGCAATACAGACACCATCTTTCCAGTTTGGCTGGTGTCTCTTAACTCCTATCACATGATGTATGTGGCTGTTTGGATGGTCAGTACCTCTACTGTCCCACTACTGTCAGTCCCTTGTTTTGAATTATAACACATTAATAGTCATGTATTTTAGGACAGTCCATCAATGTTCCTTCTTATTAGCAGATCAGCTGGATACATATACTAGCTGTATTTCATCTAGAACATTTCAGACTGCACTTAGAAGCTTTTAAACTAGAGATTCACACCTGAAAATTAAAATAAATTTATCTTACAATCTAAAAATAATAACAATAAATAAACCTTTTTTTTTTAGTGATATGGTATATTTTATTACTGGTAAAATAAATGTCCAGAGCTTCCTGCAAAGAAAAAATAGAGCAAAGGCAGTTGAATTCAATAGTATTATGCCAGAGATAAAGTTAACGTTTAGACAAAGTAATTTTTTTTCCCTGTACTGACCACAGTAACAACGTTAGCACAAAATAAAAGAAAATTGATGAAAAAGATAGCATGTACTTGATGTTGATGGAATGCATGTTTGTGCCTAATACACTAGAGAAACTCTCCAATAACAGTTCACCCAAGTGAAAATATTGCCCCATTTTGCTCCCAAGGTCAATGTCAATTGAGGTTATTGACTATATAAATGCTAAATACAAAAGTTTGAGTTGTCCAAGGCTACTCTAACTTGTACATTATACTTTTCAAGGTTCCTCGGTTACACTTACAGCTTGCATTCCTCACCCACGTATTCCATTTCTACCTTTTTGTCCTGTTTTTTTCACAGCCTTTTCAGTCTGTATTTCCTAAATGTTAAAGAGTGGGTGCCACAATTATGTAGGGAGGAACATCACATTCAAGAACCAATTTTTAAGTTGTCTGCTAAAAAGCTCATCTCCATGCACACAAGGGAACCTTGAGGAACAGAAACAGGAGGGGGAGCCCAAATAATACCCTGCTGGGCTACTTCCAAACCCATAACAGGAGCCATCAGCTCATCACAGGCCCATCTGCACAAGCTCAGAGGAGCACAGAAGCCCAATGGCAAGTGGGAACCCAAATTAAAGACCCAGAGGAAGGGACAATCTGCCCAGGCCCTTCAGGGCCTCCCAGGGCTGTCCCAGAGAACCCCACCCCCACAGTCCACAGTTAACCCCTATCCCATAACTCAAAGGGAGCAGCTCTCCCATCATTTTACAGAGTGAGGGGGCCTACTACCTAGGGGATTTTCGACATATTATGGGATGCAGGGAAAGGGCATTTGGGATTGCACGAGACTTATGGGATATTTAGAGGAGGAACCAAAGGCAGGGAAAGGGATATATCTAGGTGATTCAGGGAGGAACAAGTATGGAAAAATAGACTGGTAATGGGATAAAAAGGGCCATTTTCACATAAATTGTTTGCTGGCCTGTACAGTTTTCAGCCGTGTCCTGCCCCTGATCAACAAAGTCTTCTTATCTTCTTGTTAAAATCCCTTCTAACTCTTTCCTGGGTGAGGGCATCTCTATTCTGTGTGCATGTGTGTGTATGGGGGTCTGAGTACCAACAACTTGATTCAGACCAGGGGTCAGAGGCCCATGTGTGTCCATGGCACCATCAGCTGTGGCAAGTACAGGTGTGCATGTGTGATCACTAGTGAAGATGAAGCCAGACAAGCTGAGTAGGCGAAATGACCTGGGAGACAAGCAAGTGTGTGTGTGTAATGGTGAGTCCACAGCAGAAGCTGGCCATCAGAGGGACCAGTGAAGTCCCAGAGAGCTGCTGGAGGGACCATGGGGGCTGGGAGTTGATTGGGATTTCTTCTTGCATGTGTGTCTTTGCTTATGTGTGTATGTGTGTTTGTGCGATGGTCTGAATCAGCAACTGGAATGGGACTGTGGCCTTGGGAGCTTGTGTGTCCCCATCCAAGGGCAGACTGGGTGAGTTCAGCTGCTGGAGGGACCTACCAGATACATATGTATGTGTATACATAGATACACATACATATATGTGTATACACACACACACACACACATATAGCCAGAAAGGGGAACAGGATGACGCTTTTGGTGCTGTTTGTGTCTGTGTGAGTGATGAATGTTTCCATCTGTGTTGATCTGTGTGGCCAGCTGTCTATATACTGCGGTGTATATCTGTGCTTTGTGTGCATGTGCCTACCAGGAACACATGTCCAGCCTCACTACTGATTGGACCTGGTGGCATGGGGCTGCTGTAGTAGCCTTGCCTCTATCAGGCTACCAGATTTGACAGCTCCCTGACTTAAATTATGCTCTGCAGTCAAGTAACCTGTAGGATGATATAATTTACAAATATCTTAAGTCCAAGGCAAATATTAGCACTACCGGACAGCTGTAGCAAATTCTGAAACCACCCAGAAAAAAAAATAACTGGTTCTTTCAACTGCCATTGCAGTTCTGTACACAGAGTTATTTTGGTGATTAGAGGGAAGTCAGTGAAATACATTTCATGCTGAAAGGGATCAATTTTTTAGTTTCTTCACCCTCCTGCTATTCGTGAAAGATTCACCATATTTTCCAGCTTTCTGATATATATGGGATTACTCATTGAGTAAAGAATTAATCACTGTGACTAAAGTTGACAGAATTAAGCTCTAATTAGTTTGGTTGAGATCCTAGGAGGAGTCAGTCAGCACCAGAACAAAAATAGACTGTGATTCTCTTACTGCAGCAGTAATGGTGCCAAACTGGCTGCATCTCATTTTAATTGAAAACTATGTCTTTCTCTTTAGGCGCCTCTCCTTGTTACTGGTAGGTCTGTTTGATTCAAAGCTCTTATACAGACTACGTAGTACAGTGAACTGCAGTCTATGAATTGAGCCAAAAGATGCACTGCGCAATTCAAAATATAAACTTGTAATCCTGAAGCACAATAGCTACTGTGACTTCCCAGTAGAGTTGCCAATTCTGGCAAAAGCTGTCCTTACCCGCTCTGTTGGTATAAACATCTTTTGCACAGGTATCTGGGGTTTGTGGCCATTAATTGCTGCAGAAAGAGTCACGCAGCCGAAGATGCGTTCAAAGATAGTTTGCAGTCACCATTAGGGGTAAATCAGAACACAAAATTCTATAGCAGGAGTGTGAAATTACATTTCAATAATGTAATGACAAACAGTGTATTTGTTTTAAATAAGATAATTCTTTATAAGAGTGAGTTTCCCCAAATTACTGAAGTATAAATATTTAATTACTGTATCATTACAATACTATCTATCAAAAGTACTTTTTTTTTTTTTTTAATCCAAGAGATTGCTCACATAGTCCTGAAAAATTACCTTAAGTATCATTTATTTGAATGTACTCTGCCTCACAGTCTTTTATCCATTCAAACCCAGTGACTAATGAAGTATGTCTTGCTTATGTTCTGCAGTCACAACAGGGTGGTAGTAGTAGGATGTTACACAAAGTAACATGGAGTTTAGTTTGGATTAATCATCTAAGTATTGACCCTGATTCTTGGGAGGATTTGCAGCTTAAGGCAGCTGTTGTGGCTGTGGGTGTCATATCAGCTAATTTAAACAAAGAAATATTCTGCAATATTAATGCTGTGCTTTCAATGTCTATGGTGTAGACATACACTGAGATTATTATTTAAAAAGAAAACAAATGATTGTAATATACATTAAGCATGGAGATTATATAATATAGATTAAGATGCAATGTCTGAAAAACCAAGGTAAAAGGAAAAGAAAAAACCCTGAATTTTTTGTGTTTCCTATAAATGTTTTCCATATATGTATTGCTATTGCCATTCACCAAACAGAAGAAGTAGGGAGCTCTCATTTTCCCCTTCCTGAAGCATCTCAGACTGATCTTTGGCTATGTGTAATAGCAATGACTATTATGACACCACTGTTTCTTCCACTCCATGCACCTGGCCTTCCAACAGTGTTGCTGTGGATCTCACAGAGTGAGACTGAAGTCAGAAGATGGGCAGAAACATCTTCAGATCCCATATATGGGAAATTCTGGCAGATTCACCAACTAGACAGTATTCTCTTTCTTGCCAGGACAGTTCAGTATCTTGTGTCAGTCATGGACATTAGTGAAATTTTCTTGTCATTTGTGTGATGGAGGATCAAAATAGAAACACATTTTTTTGGAAAAAGATCTCTTGAAAAATTTAAAATCTAGATCTGCTTTTGTTTTAATTTGTGAGTCTGTCTATAATCTGAGAAGATGAAAAGCTAATGATCTTGGTATTTGTCTACACAGCTTTTTGTTGCACCATTAAACTACTGCATCCATGCAACTCTTCTGTTGTATAAATCCTTAGGCTTCCTCAGATAAAGGTTGTCACTTAGAGATACTTGTGTCATACCGCATAAGAGGTTTATTGTTTGATTTGCACAGACACTGTATGTGGAAGCTTATACAAAATGCTACCTTCTTAACAACTATTTTGTCTATACAATTGAGTTTAGCTTGTTAAAGTAACTAATTCTCCAAGGACTTATAGTTATGCTGGAAGATTTAATCTGCAAAGTTTAATCAGACTTCCTGGTTCTGTTCTTAACATTTATAGCTTTACCATTTAGTTGTCAGATTCTTAAGTGACCAGAGAAAAAAAACACCAGCATTCAGATAACCAAGAAATAGCATTACATTTCCAGTTACTTCCTGTTTAAAAAAAAAAAAAAATCAGGTAAAGAGAAGGACTTTTGAAAATAATTTAAAGTATAAAACACATATATAAGTATAACAGCAGTGTAATGCAGGGTCTGATCCAGCGAGCTTTACTCAGACATATAGAAATGAAAAAAGTTTCAGTTCAAGGGCAGTGACAAGCAGTTCTCAGAGGACTTCACTAATTTCACTTTATTTCCTATGGTTCTGTAAAGAGTGGCTATTTGAAAAAGTTAACTGAGTCTGTGTGGTTTTAATGAGATTTGCTAAAATGGTGAAACAAGGAAATATAGCACTCAAATATATGAAAATAGCTGAAATTGCTCTTACTGCATTAAGCTCATTAAATTCACTTGCTTGAATGTTGGCTATTAGAATTATCAGACCAGAGAATTAATAAGTCTAATGCAACTGTTTGGTGAGGTGCACACATATCCTTACCTGAAGGTTATTGAGCAGGCACAGTGTATTTCTTTTTGGGCGGCTGTGGTGCTGGCATGAACACTGTTGCTGTAGTGCAAAGGAAATGCTGCGTTAGTGCAAAGTCTGCTTAGTGCAAAGAAAGCGATTAAGGGCAACCTATACAAAGGTAACCCTTGGTAAAATTCTGGTGAAGACACATATTATGGTCCCCAATAGAAAAAACACTCCTAGATCAGGGTCCCAAGTAAAATTCAGTGGCTGATTAAATGGATTTAATGGTTTAGATCACAGATGTATTGCATCGTCAAGTCTGTGCTACATTTTCCTTCAACAAGATGATGATTTTATTTTAGACCTTGATAAAGAGATTGAATGAGCAGATGAACTTCACATGATGTTAAGATGATAAAAAAATTGAATGTCTTTGTTCTACAGCCTCAGTGTTGCAGGAGTCTCTCCTTCATCCTGGTAGATAATATTAATTTCTGTTTACCTACCTATAGAGCATATGAGCTTTGCCATGTTATTTCAGAGTGAATGTAGTTGTCCAACAGCCTTACAAATTCAGAAAACACTTCATGTAACCAAAGAAATATAACAATGTTATAGCTTCGTATGATCTGAAAAGGTAATTTCCAGAGACTCATATATTTGCTGAGTTTCATCCTTCCGGGTGCCAAACAGGCAGAGCAAGCACGGTGTGTCAGTGGTATGTTCAAACGTGCAGGCATTTCAAGTGCACTGTCTTTGTCTAATATCACCCCGACAGGCTTACAGTGTCTGCAGGAGGCCAATCTTTTCTGGGGCATTCTCAGATACTTTTAACCTATCAAATAGTTATAATGCTATAAGAAATTATTAATGATTTTACTACTAAAATATATATAGCACTCAATCTGCCTATTCATGGCATGAAAGAACCAAAAAAAGATATAAAGAAAAAAGTGAAAAATAGTGCAAGGTAAAACAACAACTTAATTAAACAACTTCTTCATTTTTCTGCTACCTTCAACTCAGACAGCTTTACTACCTGGGGAAACATGATCAGGCTAAGATGAAATGGCGGAGAGGGGGAAGAGGTTTAGTAGCAGACTGGTAATGGTGACATGATCAGGATCCTTAGTCTTTTTCTTTCTTTTTTTAAAATTAATTAATTATTTATTTGTTCTCCTTCTAGACACTGCCCAAGAAACCTCAGAAGGATGTATTTTCTTACTGACTGAGAAAGGGGAGAAAAACCCAAAGACAAAAGGCTCCAGATATTCCATTTTGGTTGAACTTTTTAAGGAACTATTCCCACTTACTGTGTTTTAAGCTCCAGTTCTGAAGCTCTGGAACTAATTAGATAGTCTATATGCTCTGATTAGAATAAACATTATGCACAACTTTTGTAAAGAGCAAGGTCACTGTGATTACCTATGTGAAGTCTCATCCAGGAAGTCCATTGTCTAGAGAAACTCATTGCTGCAAATGAATTACTTTCTTTTTTCCTTCAAAAATACTACTTGAAAAGCAATATAAATATTCCACAGAATGGTACTTGTTAAGTCATAAATTTTCAATCATCACTCAAGAACATTTTAGAAAGATAAATTTGTTCTGCATTGTCAGAGAATAACTACTTTAAAAAAATAAAACCAAAGACGACTATATAAATTAATGTATTTCACAACTTTTTCCTTCAGATGTATTGTAAAGGTTAAAAAGCAATTAAAATTGTAAAATAAGCAGACTAGCTGCTCATTTAATTTATTTTATCTTTCCCTTTCCTCCTTTGAATACTTTTTCTTTAAATTGTGTTTTCCAGATACTGCTGTATTTCATTTATACTTTCTCTTTCTCTAATATTCTCATTGTAAATATCCCCTTAAAGTACTCTTCAAGTATCTGCCAAATGTCACTATTTCTCGACATTGACAGAATGATGTTAATTAGCTTTTGAAATAATTTCAAAATTCAGCTTCCTTAATTAAGAATGTGTTTTAGAGGAAGCAGAGACTACAGAGAGGATGCTCCCATTTTCTACTTTTGCTTTTCTAGACCATGGTGCAAACATTTCCTGAAAGAAATGTATATTACTGCAGATGGAACATTCTTCTGATACTTACATTTGGTATTAAAAGGTGTTAGTCCCCATTAAATCCTAGTGTGGGACTATTTCTTCAGTAGTAATAGGTGGATCTTTTCTTTGTCAAAAATATGACATCAGGTGCAGTACAATCAACATACAGTTATCTTTATATAACTGAGGGGTAGGCATCAATGTGTAGAAAGGGGGACATATAAAAGTGTAGCGAGGATTGCATTTTTTTCTAAATCTGTATGCAAATACATGAGACAAGTAAAACAGAGAATTCACATAAACAAAAACAAGTGATGAGCTGCAGGAGTAAGCGTATTCCTGCAGTGCTGAACATAAGTGCAGACTCTTCGGTGATTGAACTATGCCTGATTATTGCCTTGCGTCCCATTTTCTTGCAATACCACCCAAGATAAAGCTGTCTCCAATTGTAGTGTATGTAGGAGACAAGAAGTGTGAAGATGTCATATATTGATCAGAATTCAAAATGTTTGAAACTGGGGCAATGAAATAACTATATTAAGTGATCAGCCATTCAGGTAAAGGAGAGAAAATGCTGGTTTTGGTCCCTGTTTTCTTGGTTATTTCAGTATGCAAGTGTAGGTGACTAATCTAAATAAATAAATAAAATGAAATGTGATCAAGGACCTGAACTCATGGGTCCCTTCTTTTCTTTTCAAAGCCTTAACTGAATGCAACAGAATTTGCATGATATTATGTGCTGAGCCTTTTAATTTTCCTTCTGATTTCTTTGATCTTGATTTAGGGTGCTTTCACTAATTTCCAGTGAGCTGTAGTTTGCTCCCTAGATCTTTTTTTTTTCAAATTCCTCTTCTCTTTGCATTATTGAATTGGTTATTATGTTATATTTTTTTCATATGTTAACAAGATGTAATAAAATAACAAACATGTCTTCATATGATAAAGACGTATTTTTGGTAGTTACCATAACATAGGGGTGAAAGAAAGAAAAGTTCTTCAGATAAAGTCAGTTAAGTAATCATAATGTGATGGTATTGGCGATTGTGATTTTATCTAGACAGAATATCTCTCCTGAAGGTAGCTTTCAGACAATTATATTGGTAAAAAAAATAGGTAAAAACTGATGAAGTCATTAAATTTTCAAAAATTACAAATTATCCCGTAAAGCTTCAGTGACTGCAAATTAGCCTTTGCTATAGCCCTCTGCTAACAATCTATACATCATTTTATTATTCATGAATTTTAGTAATTTCAGGACACCACAGGTCATCTTATGCTCATTTATTTGCTAAACACCTTGTGCTGGTATGCCTATACTGAAAAATTGCTACTATTTACTTCCTACGAGACACACAAGCAAGCAAGTGGTGGATTTGGCCCCAGACATCCACTATGCCAGGCAGCATATATATCTTGCTGTCAGGGAAATAAATGAGCCCTTAAATTGGCTGCAAAGCTTTAAGAACTGAAATTTATATGTCTAGTTATCAAACAGAAAGTTCAGAACACCTGCCAATATGAAGCATAATTGTGACAAACTGTTACATTTTACCTTTAACTTTTCAGCGTTAACACCACAACTTCATTACAAGAATCTCATCCTCTCTACCCCTCCTTTCTCCCTTCCTCCAGATCAACTCCTCTCCTGAAAAACGCTCAGTACATTCATTTGCAAATGCTGAGCAAGCATTGATACATTGGGTCATCTGTCAGCAGATGAAAAAAAGTATTGAACATATTAAAAATGCTTGAATTTCCTATGAAAATAATCACAGAAATTCACAGATTACCGCAAAAGACTAACTGCATTCAGATATTTGATCTTCATAACTTGCTTGGAAGGCTTTCTACAGAATATCTACAACGATGAAAAAAAATTCTGCGTTCTAAGTTTTGTTTTACCTTAAAAAATCCTATTACCTCTATCTTATTTCATTGACCAATTTCACTATCTTTCTTTCTGGGTCCTGGAGCACTCCTAACTGCAGTGCTACTTTTTGCCACCACAAATCCAACAATTGCTAAACTATTTAGTCTTTACCAAAATGTTCCATTAAGGGGGAAAAAACAGCAACAAAAAAGCCACTCTTCCTTAAATTGCCTTTAAACTGTGTACTCTGTGCACTGCAAGTAACTAAATATTTTCCCTTTTGTGCATGTATATCTCTGTGTTACCAACCACTGACAGCCATGTGAAAAAGAAAAATATTTAAAGAGAATTGTTTTTTCTTTTTTCTTAGCTATCGAGGAAGAGAATATCTGGCTAAAATTCAATTCAACATTAAAAATCAATATGGAGAGCTTAAAAAATATTAAAACTCTTGACCAGCTGCACCTTTCTGGTCAATAAAGTGAATATGAGCAATCTGAGAAATAAATTAAATGTGTGGTACTTAACTCCCTTTATTATTTTGACCATGCAATTTATCTTTTTCCAGCTCCTGGACACTATCTTTCTATTCAGGAAATTTGATTGTGGATAAAAATAGTCCATTATGATAATTTGTCATAATAGCCAGGGTTTAAGTCAATGCATAGTTCAAAACAAACCTTTTTTTCTGATCTCCCAGCACCTATGCGTGTCCTCCGTGTGTCTGTGTGTGTCTGGGATATGTGCTCATCTTTGCTGCTGGTTGGACCTGCAACGTTGACAGCAGCAGCCGTGTCCCTCAGTCTGGGTAGAGACCCCAGGTCCCCAGGCACCAGGATGGACTCCAGTGGCCAGGGAGGAGCTCCAGCCTGGAGCTGCTGGAGGTTGTGGCCGCTTGTAATAGCCCTTAACACTATGTTTATATATCACTGTGTTATCTGGGCACTTCCTAAAGCTAGCTTTTTTTTTTTTTTTTTTTTTTTTTTTTCTCACGATGTCCTTCGTAGTTACAAAGGTATTATGTTTATGGAGACAGGGACCACAATAAGAAAAATATTTCAAATTAAAAAAAATATATTTGTCTGGCTTAAGTCACTTTCAGGGGGCTTGAATCTTGTCATACTGTGGTAGATAATAAAGCTAGAGCCCCTCTAGGGCAGATGAGGCCCTTAGTGCCCTGTAAATAGGAATCCAAAAAAATGAGGGATGAAAAATTGTTTGACATTTTTTAAAATTTGGCTTGTGACATGGTTAATATCACACAGCAGATGTAACATGCCACAGAGGCCACAGCTCACCATCTGAGGTGAGCTAACTGAGCAGAAACCACAAGGAGAGATTATATCCATAGAAATAGTTTATTACAAGAGAGCTGAAGGGTATTGGTTGTGGATAAGCTAGAGAAATGTATGCCTGTTGTGGTTTAACCCCAATTGGCAACTGAGCACCACACAGCCGCTCGCTCACCCTCCCCCTGCCCCAGAGGGATATGGGAGAGAGCCGGGGTGGAGAGGGGGAAATAAAAAAGTGGGTTGAGATAAAGGCAGTTTAACAGGATAGCAGAGGAACAGAATGTAATAATAATAATAATGATAAAAGAATATACAAAACAAGTGATGCACAATGCAATTGCTCACCACCCGCTGACCGATGCCCAGCCAGGCCCTGAGCAGCGATCGCTGCCCCCCGGCCAACTCCCCCCAGTTTCTATACTGAGCGTGACGCCATATGGTATGGAATAGCCCTTTGGCCAGTTTGGGTCAGTTGTCCTGGCTGTGCTCCCTCCCAGCTTCTTGTGCACCTGGCAGAGCATGGGAAGCTGAAAAGTCCTTGGCTAGTGTGAGCGCTACTGAGCAACAACTAAAACAACAGTGTGTTATCAGCATTCTTCTCATCCTAAACCCAAAGCATAGCACTATAGCAGCTACTAGGAAGAAAATGAACTCTGAATTAAGCTGAAACCAGGACAATGCCATAGTTAAACACCACTTTAAACTTAAAAAAAAAAAAGAAAAAGAAAAAAGGAGGAGACGACCATTCTTAACATCTCTTAACAAACTGGTCCTTGTTTGTGGGCAAAATCATTCACTTTGTGTTCTGTTTTTGCTGATTATGAGTTCATGAGATCCTTGTGTATAAGTTTAATTCCCAGAGAGAACATTCACACAGTTTTATTTCTGTTTTATGCCCCAGGGTTTGGCTACATGTTACAGGGTATCAGGACAACCTTATGCTGTGACAGTTTCATTGGTTGTGAATACCCAAGAGTGGTGGTTCCCATTTCCAGGCTGCTTTTGTCACACAATGGGCACAGGAACGTCCACTGCAGACCTTTTGCATGTATGCTCATTTCCATTCTTTGTCAAGTATATTTTTCAGATGTTTTAAGGAGGATATAGCTGACAAAACATAGGTATCTAGATACCCTATTTGTCTCAAGTTTTCTCATCCCAAAGCTGATATTTAAAACAGTCCAAATAAGCATCAAATTAAATTATTCATGTCTTTTACTGTGTATAAAACAAGCAGAAGATGATTAGCTTAGCAGTAAATATTCACTATGCAGGCATCTAAGAATAGGTGAGATAAATTATATCAGTAAGTTTTATTTTTTATTTACCAGTAATATCAAGGCAAAACATATCCACAATTTTCTGAGCCTATTGTAATGTATTTCTTTAGCTGTGTGATTGTTTTCACAGAGGAAAATATACAAGCTTAAGAGCATATCTGTACTAGCATTCGTTACAAAACCCAATAAGATCAGGATGTCTTAGATGCCTGTTACAAATAGGTCCTTCAAAGCTGTTTTGTATTTTAATCAACTGAATATTTATGTACTACTTAAAAAAGTGCTTTTCTTGATATAACAGTCAACTAAATTTTCTTTATAGGTGGAATTCTTAAACACAATTTTTGTATTAGCAACCTCAGAACTACTCTCACTTACCTTAGCTAATTTGCTTATTGATCTCTTCACAGTTGTGTATAATATAGAACACTCTGCTTTTCAATGGCTTAAGACAACATTACATGGCAATAACTTTATATGGGAATAAATAGAAACTTGAGACAATGATTTAGCCTAAGAGACAATGTTGTGCATTATATCTGCTTGTACTATGATTTTCCCAGATGTGTGTATGTTCTGGTTTTAGCTAGGATAGAGTTCATTTTCTTCCTAGTAGCTGGTATAGTGCTATGCTTTGGATTTAGGATGAGAAGAATGTTGGTAACACACTGATGGTTTTAGTTGTTGTTAAGTAGTGCTTACACTAGTCAAGGACTTTTGAGCTTCCCATGCTCTGCCAGGGGCACAAGGAGTTGGGAGGGAGCATAGGCAGTACAGCTGACCCAAACTGGCCAAAGGGCTACTCCATACCATATGGCGTCACGCTCAGTATAGAAACTGGGGGAGTTGGCCAGTGGGGGAGTGATTGCTGCTCGGTGACAGGCTGGGCATTCGTCAGTGAGTGGTAAGCATGTGCATTGTGCATTTACTGGTTTTGTATATTCTATAATAATAACAACAACAACAACAACAATAATAATAATGTAATAAAGTAAAATAAAGTAATACTAATACTAAGAATAATATACTACTACTACTACTACTACTACTACTACTACTACTACCTTTCTGTTCCTTGGCTGTCCTATTAAACTTCCTTTATTTCAACCCACGGGTTTTACTTTTGTTTTCTGATTCTCTCCCCGATCCCACCAGGGCAGGGGGATGGTGAGTGAGCAGCTGTATGGTACTTAGTTTCCGACTGGGGTTAAACTATGACACTGTAGCAGGGTCTTTTTTTTTTTGAGAGGGGAGCTTGGTGGAGTGTCAACGTATTACATGGATAGCTATGTAGACAAAAGCTACACTGAACTCAAATTCTGCCAGTTTGCAGTTGGCTATTATTTTATGTAGAATATGTTATATAACAAACCATATCTTCACTGTGAGCAGATATTTTTTTAGTTTATGACAGCAAAACTTAAAGTAGACCTTAAGAAGTAACAACATCATATAGATTCATATGCATTCCTTTGTTTTAAATACACTTGCTTTCTGAATCTCTCAGCCTTATATAAGTTAAAAGTGGTAAATAAAGAGACTTATAATGTGTTATTTTTAGCTAAAGAACTTTTTCAAGCATTCTTGTAGTGTGCTCAATAATAATACAGCTGAATAAGTTTGAGTTCTGGAAAGTTTTTGGGCTAGTCTCTTTTGACCTATTGTCTTCTGGAAAATTTGCTAGAGATGTTAGTGGTTATATGCAAGGAAATCATCAAGTCATAGTATGAAAGAAAGAGAGAGGACCAGGTAGGTCTTCAGGTCCTATTTCAAATGATTGTCCATATGTAAAAAACACAATGGTCACTTCACAGTTTTGTACAATGGTCTTTAGGTCTGTAAGAGAAGACAAAAAGCAAGACATAAGAAGAGCCACAGCTATAGTATAGTAGGTCAAGAGCACTGAAAGGGTCAAGTACCAGAAAGCTTATTTGTTAATCAAATTAACTAAAACTCCAAGAGGGTCCTGAGATGAATGGCAAGTTCATGGCGCTGCTCACTTGATTTATAGTCAAACTTATTTGCTGGTTCAAAACTTTTCCACCACATTAGTGGTGGAATTGTTAACAGCACACGGGAGTCAAAGGAATGATTATTTGTAACCAAGAGATTCAGTGCACATTGTTAAGGTTATCTTATGGTTCATCATGGCAGAAGTATATGATAGAATATATCTTAGGAGAGATACTTCTAGGTATAGATGTGACTAATCTCTAATGCTTTTGAGGAAAATACACCCCACCTCCATCTGCATTCAGAAGTCAAATTCTGCATTAGGGGGAAAGAAACCACAATCTTCCCTGCAGCATAGGATGAATATAATTCAGTGTCAACAGTCCTCAGCACTTTCTTGTTTGCACCAAAGAACCTGGCTTGTTCTGCTTAGTCAGAATAAAATTAAGGGGGGATTTAATGAACTCTCTATGAATAAAATTTGAGGTAAATATACAAGAGGGAGAAAAACTATTTAAGTTAAACAAGTATCTGCACAGACTCACATAGGTATATATTGTCCATGAATAAATTTAGATCCAATATTAGAACAATGTTCTTAAGGATATTGGGAGTAAACACTTTGAAGGATCTTCCAAATGGTGTAGTACAAAAAAGGGAAAACAAATGATTTAAGCATTCCAGTAGGAGCATGTAAGTAAATAAGATAATATCTAGAAATGGAAAACTGAGAAAATTTAGTTTTACCCTCATCTTTTCTATCCTCTTTTTTTTCTTTTTTTTTCTTTTTTTTTTTCTTTTTTTTTTTCTTTTTTAATAGCTGTTGGCTTTGCTAATATACAAATAAGAACACATTTGAGCAAACATGTATATAGCTGTATTTAGTCAGGAGCAGTTTCCTTCTGGAGTTAACACTTTAGACAGCAGATTTGTAGAGTTTCTTCTGATTCTTATGGCTGTAATGTTGTGATCATTAATCGGTTATGTAGGTAGTTCCATAACTTGGTATAACTGCTTCCTTAAAAGTACTCTGGCTTTTTAATGAATGATTCACCTGATAATTTGATAAAATAACAGGAAAACTGTATTCCATATATAAACTTCTTCCTCAGTGCCTATGTTGTCGAGCTTCATCTTTGTAATGCAACCACCTCCACTCCCTGTCTAACTGGACCATGTTTGACTT
>VZTL01050580.1:39485-66368 GCA_013400535.1 Scopus umbretta | reverse complement strand
CCCTTCAGATGGATACTGTAAGCATGAGTTGGACTTGAACTGCTGTTTTCAGGAATTGTGCTGGTGAGGGTGTGAACATGCATCAGCCAAGCCCCTGCCATTGTCACTGTCCCATTCTGCACATCTCTGTCAGAGGCTTGCTCCCTCCACCCTCCTCAACAGTGTTTAAAAATACACAAATTGGGTTTAGCTCATGTTGTGAAATTTAAAAAAAAAAAAAAAGGAGGGTGTCTTCCCCAGCATTTTTTTCATGTTTACTACAGGGACTCTGTTTCCTNCATGTGTACTACAGGGACTCTGTCTCCTACAGTACGTAAAAGCGTTCGTTGGGCAGGGCTAATATCTATTAGCTAATGGGTAAACAGAAATGCCTGGCCCAGCATGCATCAAGGGTGGGGAACTGGCATGGACAGGGACTCATGAGATGGTAGCCAGCAGAGCACTGCAAGGAGCAAGGAAGGTGGCACAAGCTTCTCAGAGCAACTGAGATTTCTAAGCCCCAGGAAAAGGTAGTGGGGTTGCTGCTCCCTTCCCCAGTAATTGGATGGCTTTCATTTCAATTGATTCCATTGACTTTGCCCCCCGAGAGTGGCTGGTCTTTGAGCTTTTGCCTTCTTGTTTGTCCCTAAGATCACTACTGCAGCTACTGATTGATGTGGAAAAGAGGGGAGAAGGGTGCCCTGTGCTTCTCCATAGGCCGGTTTGAGACACTGGAACCCTGAATTAAAGTCAAAACACAACCTTCAAATCAGAAATCATCAATGAAAATAGACTTCTCCCTCCAGCTGCTTAGAGAGAGGAGCAGTTGAAACAAAAAGCTGGTGATGGTTCTACCCTGCATGCCCTTAAAAGGGTACAGAGTCATAGAGAGCTCAAGTGCACTCTCACTGTTAAGCCAAGAGACTATCTCCAGTTTCAGTTAATTTTAGAGCTGTGATAAATTTCCCAATGCCTCCAAATGTGGGGACTCACAAAGAAAAGTTTTCATGACTTCTGAGTCTGGTATTCTCTGTTACTAGTACTGCCAGGGTGGTTAACTGATTCAAATAGTTGCATATCACTTTGGTTTTCCATTCTGAAGCCTATTCTGCTCCATGGCTTTTTCTTGATTAGCAGCTTCACATTTCAGAAAAGAAAAAAAATCATTCTGGGTGTCAGTATGAGCAGCTGCTGAATATTCAAAAATAAAAAGCAAGGACAAATGGGCAGAAAATCTAGAGAACAGAGCGTTTAGACAACTATATGAAAAGCAGTTGAATTTTCACTAGCTTATACTTTAGAATTATGAAGGTCAGTCCATCTTGCATCACGGTGGTACAGGATCAGGCAGATCAGTGCACATTCTGAAAGAGCCTCTTTCTGTGATGCATTAGCCTGTATCAGCCCCTCACAGAATCTTTCTCCTTGCAAGAAGTTTCATAGGAGAACTTCAGAATACCCTTACAGCAGACACAGAGTAGCTCAAATCTGCTCTGAACAGCTGGGTGCCCTCTGAGCTGATGCCAGTTTGTACTATGTAGCTTTGGCTAGAATAAGCATGCAGAAAAGCTTTTAAATTATTGTGATGATTTGGGTATGGAAGTGGTAAAACACTATCTGATATAGTCATGATTGCATTGAAGGGGCAGTGGCATACTGCTTTTAGCCAAGAGAGTTTGTATAATGACTTTTGTGTCCCATATGACGGAGGAAAGCACTTCTCTGCTTTTGCTAGTTTACTGCTGTCTCTCTCACATGAAGATAATCCTAATATTAAAGTATTGGTAATTTACAAATGTCATGAAAAGAATTCAGCCAGAGTTGCTGCAGAGAGAGGTTGTTGAAAATCATCAGTGTGGTCCTAAACAAGGCAGGCAATAATACCCTAAATTGTTGCCCAAGGGGCTGAACTAGCTGAATTGAAAATTTAACACAGTAGTTGTTAATTAATTTGGGGATTGTGATGCCAAACTCTCTTTGAAACATTGGAATCTTTGGCAGTGCTGGAAAGGGAAGTAAATCAGCCGTGTTCTGGTGGCTTAGGATCTGTTTCTCTCTCTTAGATTGCCTAGGAGATTACAGGGGAGAAGTCTGCAGTACAGTGTGTGCTACAGTAGCGGGTAGTCCTTGATAATAGTTCAGGAACACTCCTATAGGGTGTAGATTTGGCAGTCACTGTGTGTCGTTGGGACTATCACCCATTTCAGTTTGAGGATGCAAAGCCTTCTTTCAGTGTGGTCTTTGTAATACGGGACATGCAGATGGGTATCTGGGCAACATGGAAAAAGCTTTTGCTTATGGCTAGAGGATGAAGAGAGCAACCATTTTTTAGTCCCATTCTCCCCACATTTTAAAAATCGACTGAATTGCTAACTGGTGTTAGCAACTGTTGCCCAGAGACCGCCAGGTCACCTCTAAGGGAGTAATGTTGTCTCTTCTACATGCCAAACTTGCAGACTCTTCAGGCTACAGCACCCGAATTTCCCTCAGGTGTACTGAACATTTCAGGTGATGATTGACCGCTCTCCCTGATATTTGTATGATTATTAGTCTCTTCTCTGTGTGCTATTCAGCGGACAGCACTGCTCATAAAAAGCAGATAGGAGCAAGTTGGGCTGCTGCCCCTGGTGAGTAGGAGAGAGGATGGGCTGATTGATGACCCTTGGCTGTTTTCTGATGTTGCAGTTGTTTTTTATGATGTCATTAGGAGGCTATAGTCACATTAAGGAATCCCTCATGACATCATAAAGGACTTGATATTTCGCTAATGTTATTTCAGCAGAGTGGAGCTCTGGCATTTTATAGTCTTTGCTTTCCCCATAGAATTAGAAGTTGTCTAACTACAACCTGGAAGAAATGCAAAAATAGTCAAATGCCGACTTCAAAAGTTATGGCTGAAGAATGCTAATATATTTGGCTCTTTTGGAGCACACAGCACCTTTAGATGGAATACACGATGTGTTTATAAAAGATGCCATCAGCGAGTACACATCATCATGCAAAGGAAGAATCAGGCGTGCCTTCCACTTTTTTTGGTGCATAGACACACAAAAATATTTTTTTCTGGACACTTTTTGGCATAGCATGAGAGATAAATGGGCCATAGGACAGCACCATGGCACCACGTGGGCTTTGGCATAAGAAGACAGAGTTGTGGTGTAATGGTGAGATCAGGAAAATGCTGAAAATGGAGCCAGAAGCTATCATTCCCTAACAGAAGAGGGGAATGGTAAACCCTGTACTGAGAAGAGATGCTGTTTTGAAGAGCTTGGTGTAGGTGGAGAAAGCGCTGTGAGGGCTGTTGCCAACTGTACCATTCTTATGGGGTCTTATGGGGTATGTGAGGCCTGAGGTTGGTCAGCCTTATGTGTCACCTCAGTGCGAGAGCTCAGCATCGTCACTGCAGTAACACAAACATTTCCCCAGGTGAAACTGCCGTTAGTTAAGGGTAGGAGACTGGGAAAGGAAGGAGGAGGAGGTTGGCATACCAAGGGAGAAATGACATTACAGTTTGCTTTACTGCAGTATGGCACTACTACATGGCTTTACGTGGGTCTCTCCTGCCTTCTTCTCCTAATGCACTTAATAATATATAAACACTCTGAATGGTACCTTAACTGTCCCTTTTTCACAGAGGAAACACAGCTCTCGTTTTACATTCATTTTCTTTGTGTTCTCTGAGAGTTCCCAAAACAAAGGAATTTATTTTTATAGAATCATAGAACTTTAAGTTGGAAAAGACCTCTGAGGTCATCTAGTCCAACTGTCAACCCAACCCCTCCATGCCTACTAAACCATGTCCTGGGGTGTCACATCCACACGTTTTTTGAACACCTCCAGGGATGGGGACTCCACCACCGCCCTGGGCAGCCTATTCCAATGCCTCACCACTCTTTCAGTAAAGAAATTTTTCCTCATATCCAATCTTTTTATTTTTTTTTAAGCTACATTTCTATGAATTTTGCCCTCTTCTCTCTAGTTACCCCAATATGTATGTACTAAACAGCAATAATAATATTTATTGCATTGTTTTAAGATTTTTCATTACTTCTTATCTGTGACTTTGGAACAGTACCTGGGAAGCCAGCTAAGTGGCAGAGCACCTGAAGCCCCACTGAACAGCAATGGGAACAGATGGGCACAGATGCTTTCAAACATCCTTGCTGTTGACTGCAAAATCCCTCTTGAAACAGGCTTTAGGCTGCTAACTGTTTTAAAAGCTGTTGAAATTTTTACCCATAATGACAGGCAGAAAACTCCAGAATCTAAAAGACTCTGCCATATGGATGCTAATCTGAAATGAACACTGTCTTATTTCACGTAGAGAACTATACAAAATAAAAAAAAACTCCATTTGAGACCCCAACTGGATTTGCTATGGGATCCTTTTTGGCCAGAATCCATCTAAAAATTCAGTAAATTAGAACGATGGGGTTTTTTTCCCCCCCAGAGAAGCTAATGCAAGTATGAGTATGTAACACCTCAACATTATTTTACAATCCCCAAAACAGCTATTTGGACTGTTTGTTATCAGACACAAGCATTTTCTGAAATACAAGCCAAAAAGTTAAAAAAAAAAAAGAAAAATCGGGGAAAAAGTCTGCTAAGAAGAGGCTGTCACATTCATAAAGAGAGACTGGGGAGTTGAGGCTCTGGGAGACACTGTCAGATGCCGGCTTACAACAGTCAGTGTCCTAGTGGTTGCTTTCAGGTTGTTCTGTGAGTCAAAGGGGGAGCAGGTAGACTTGAGGCTTTTCTTGATTTTCAGCATAAGGCAAATTAACTTATAAACACACCTCTCATTCGAGGGAACATAGGAGAATGCAGAAAGGAGAGATCTGAACTGCAGAGAAGAAGGGGAAAAGCTGAAGGGGGAGTGGGAGTCCCTCCTTGTACTCCACAATCTGAGAAAAGAATAGGAAAACCTTTTGCCTTCCTCATTGCCTTTTCTTCATCTGGAAGCTTAGGCCTCTTTGGTACTTTTTCAAGGCAATGAAATGAATGATGTTCCTTATGCTGAAAATCAAGAAAAGCCTTGATTTTCTCGATTCCAGAACATATCTTTAGGAATGCTCGGTGCTGCTACTCTGCAGGTAAAAAAACTGCCTACATTCACGTATATCTAGGGCTAGTAATTTTACCCATGTTTTACACTCTTCTCTGAAGTTTAAAGCTTTAATTATAGTTTTCTTGCCTGGCAGATTTTTTAACATTTTAAAGCAATAAATAAAATAGGCATTTTCTCTGTAGCTTACTGAGGCAGTATATTCTTTTTTGCCTTTTCTTCCAAGACCCTCCTTTTCCTAGTATACACAGGAGGAGTCAGTACAGGAGGAGAATAACCAAGGTTTTTTGGGGGGGAGGGAGAACATTAAGTGACGTTAAATCAAAGGTAATTATCAGCTGTCAGTCAGCAACTGGCAGAGAGCCAGAGCAGCACTGAGTAGGGGTCTGCCTGTCCAGCCTGACTTCCTTTCCCTTTGGAATTTGCAAAAGGTGTAATATTTGTCTTTAAACAACATAATTCATTATCAGGTGAATCTGGAATTTTAATACAAAGCTGCATTTGGAGACTGAAAACACCTTTCAATAGAACAGTGTCTCTGATGGTGCATCATTTATCCTTTCTTTTCCAGTGCCCCAGCCTCAGCATCCAGTATTGCAGCAGATTTTTCTTCTGCTTGGAAAGAAAAATATTCTTATAATTTTGAAGGGGTTACTGTCACTGTCATTATTAATAGAGCTATGTTATTACATTACTTTATATATACCCTGTATACTACTTTTCCTTTTTTAACATGCTTGACATAAGAATCTCGGTGAGAGACCCTGGTGTAGCATCTGGATTTCAAGAGGACTTCAGAAAAAAACTGTAAGGAGACCTTAATCTGTTCTAGATAAGAGGGAGGAGGAATGGGAATCCTTGTTTATATACAGTGGGGACTATGTCAGCTGGATCTGAAACCTTTTCTCATGTTATGACATGTTCCCAGTATAGGTTTGACCAGTTGCTGTCAATGAACTGGTCCTTTCAATAAAATTCTGGGATGTTATAGAACTTTGCACTTTGTGTTAGATTTGTGCAGCCAAGCAAAAAGCTGCATAAAAAGTTATTCTAAATACCAGAGGACA
This sequence comes from Scopus umbretta, assembly GCA_013400535.1. Lineage (NCBI taxonomy): Eukaryota > Metazoa > Chordata > Aves > Pelecaniformes > Scopidae > Scopus > Scopus umbretta. The sequence continues at coordinate 60,257 of VZTL01050580.1, read as the reverse complement.
GAAAAACCTTGTTGTTTTTACTCAGTTTCAAACATTGAATTTGTTCCTGCGTAAGAGGCTGTTTGCAGGATCTTTGTGCGAGTGAGTTTCAGCTCGGGTACCTCATCGCAAACGTTCCTTGCAGTACTAGAGGTTATGCCACATTTTCTTCTGGCAGCCCTGCCTGTGCCTTTGAGTCCTGAGATCTGAAGAAGGGAGGAGAGGCAGGGAAAAAGGGTATGCCATTCAGAAGCATACCAGTAGCTCAAGATACCTGAAATCTTGCTGAGACCGTCCTTCCTCGGTCCTTGTGTTCCTGAGGCTATCTCTGTCTCTCTTACTCATCACACTAATGCTAAGCCCGTGGCCCCTTGACAATCATAACCCCCAAGGCAGCAGATTTTAATTCTTGTCAAAGGTACAAAAAATGTCTGTCTGAAAGCCTCCCATGTGCCATTATCCTGACTGCCAGCTTGCATGCAGTTGTGCATGGTTTGATCTCAACAAGAGTTGCCCGGGAATGGCACAGTCACCGACTAACAAACGTACACTCCAGAGTCTGTCCCTCGCCCCTCACGGCACTGCCACAAAACTCAGGCTTTGCATTAGAAGTGAAAGGGTCCCGGGGAACGGTGGCCGCTCCGCAGTGCAATCCGGTATTCGTCTCTTGAGGTCAGTGACTAGCTTTGCCTGCAAGTAGGCTACGTGTGACTTAGGCGTTGTTCACCACCCCTGCTGCTCTATTCTCAGTTGAAGCCAGTCCCCTCTGTGTGAGATATCATAGTCAGCTGGCAGTGATACTCTAGGTAGATTGAGACTTCAGATAGCAGGTGAGAAGCAGGGGGGCACAACCCCCTGAGGAACAAACAACTTCACTTTTGTGCATTAACAGTGTCATGTACAGTGAAGATGAATACAAAGGAGAGTCCTCAGAGGACGTTCGGGCACTTGGCATTCCCCAGGGTCATTGGTGGCTTTGTGATTCTTTTTTTAAATGTATAAATCCCTGATTAAATGTTTGTTTGCCAGGCTGCACCACCCTGGACATGCCTGGAGATGTCCCAAAGGAGGAGGTGGGAAAGGAGGGAGGGGGAGAGTTGCCTGCAGCCTGGGATAGTTACCTGTTTGCTTTGAACAGAGCAACTGATCTACCTCTGGGGTTTTGCGTTCACACAAGTTCATCCGGTTCACCTACTTATACTGTTCGTTATTAATAGAATCGTTAGCAGGTTCACTCCACAGCTTGTAGGGAAGGTGTGCACATGGGTGGCACCTGAAGACAGAAAGTATCTGATTTTATCTGATATTTATTTGGCTCCTCTTACCAGGTGTGCTATTCTACAGATAATAAACCAGGCAACTTCACAGAGGGAGGTACAGGCACACCCTAGCTGTGGGCTCCATCTGTATTCCAGCATCAGCTAACGAGCGGGGTACCCTTGCTGGTGAGGGTTTAAGGCTGTGCCTACCTATAGAAGGGAACACAGACATGGATGCTGTGACCTGCAGAAATGGCACAGGTGAACAGATTTGTCGCTGAGCAGTGGGTCTCCAGAGGCACCTGTGTTCTCACCCAAGCACTGACACTGAGCTGCTTTGTTGTCTATGGACACACCCTTCCATTTCTGAATCCTCTTTGTCCCTGACTTCTGCCCATTTATACCTAAGCTTATCATGGCATGACTTGTTTTCCGTAGGTGTAATGCAGTGAGATGTGGCTGCGGCATGGGTATATTTACTTGAATTTGCTTGAGTGTTCCTGCTCAGGTGCCAACAGCTGCATAGATGTAACCTGTGTGTTGGAGCACCATGTCATGTAACAAAACTCAGGTCTGATGTCTGTATATGGGGGATGGATCATGCACACTGTTCATGATGACAGGCTGCTCTGGGTCTTAGCATTTACAAGGAGGAGGAGGTCTGTCATGAATCTGAGTGCTGTAGGCTGAGCTCTCCACTCTGTGATACATTCTGCAGCATCTGTGGTCTTCCTCTGGCAGTGAGGCTGAGCACTGATCCTGAGATCTCAGGTCCAAGATTTCAGCTGGAGGCAGTTGAAGAAGAATAGAAAGAAAACAGAGGAAAGAAGGTCTCCTAAAACAATCAGACTTGCCCACCTCTCTCAGTGTTACCTACAATGGTACATGGACTTCTTCGACTGGATTCCACTTACAACCTGCTACACCACATCTAGAAATAAGCATGTAAGGGTGAGCAGTTCATTACTGCTGAATGCTCCATTCTGCCCTCACATGCAGATAGCAATCTTGACTTTGCTGTTCAGCCATGGATGCCTTTGAACTCAGACCTAGCAGAGAGGGCTGAATCTTTTCCATCTGATTCATATCCAGAACTTCTGCTATTTACTCAAGCCTCTCGGGTGGAGACATTGGGCTGGAGAGCTTGTGGGAACAACTCCCTTCAAGTTCTAGCTGCAATCTGAAAGCTGTGGTGGAGGAAGAAAAACAGGGTAACCAGCCTGTCTTCAAAGTGAGTCTTTCTTCTCCCCAGAGCAAGTGTAATTCTGACCCTATTTAACACCAGCTCTCTCACACAGAACGAAAGGTTGGTACATGCAGTGTTTCAGGCTCATAGATCTACTTCTCTGCCTGAGTGGAGCAGGTACATGCGTTTAATAAGCACTTTCTTCAGTACAATTATAGTAAGGGTGGCAGGTGATTTTTTATTTTTTTTTTTTTTTTGCATTTGTACTGCCAAGTTTTCATGGCAGTCTTGACATTTTTCGCAATGCTAGCTTTAGCAGTAACGTGCTCCATGCACTGAGTGACCCTTCAGCAAGTTAATGCTTCCAGATCTGCCTCAGAGTGAGCTGGCTGGAGACCTCTGGCCAGAGTAACACTGTTTTAGCTTTGTCAAGATGGCTTCATTAGAATTTTCATTGCAAATTTAGTGCATGAAATAAGTTTGGCTTCCAGCCTGGTGACTTGTCTCAGTCACCTATGCTTTTAGCCCGTGTTCAGGATGAGCAAGAATGTCTTACTCAGTGGTAATCATGTCATCTTGGATTTTTAAACCTCGCCTTTATTCCTGGCAAACCAACACCTAATTAGTTTGATAGTATTAAATGCACTGGATATTTATGTGTTATCAGTTATTAATGTATGTTGCTGATATAGGATTCTATTTGACTTGAACAAAGCACCTTTTACACTCTGGATCAAACAGGCATTACTTTGTTTAACTACTGGGCAGATAGTAGCCTGATAGTAATTTGTCTGCCCCTAGAAAGCATAGCACTAGTGGACCAGTTTCTTGGGCAATGCCTTTTTGTGCCTGGTAATCAAGGACTGCCAGCAGTTGGGATACTGTTCTCACACGTCTTTGGCTGTGAGTTTAGAAGGTATCGTGGGAGCATTTCAGACTAACTGTATTGTATAGATTTGAGGACTGTGGTCGTAATATCCGTGAACAGGAAAAAAAAAAAAAAAAAAAAGAAGCGACACGCACAGATTAACGCACCTGCCGCGTAGTCCAAAAAACCTGCTGAGAACAGATGCAGCACAATGGCCGTTTGCTAAATGTTCATGGGCAATTGGCTCGCTCAGTGGAGATGTGATGTACCATAGGGCTGCAGAGAGTACGCCACAAGGAGTGCATCAGGAGTTCTTCGGGACATAAAGCAAGTCCCTTTTCCAGTGGAATTTTTTAATGCACCCGGATGTGTAATAGTAATAGGAGCATTCTGTAAAAGGCAGGAGCTCAACCAGATAAACTTTACAATAAAACAAATATTAAAGCTTATTTATAGTACCATGCTCTCCTTTCTATTTGTGAAACCTTGACATATTTATCTTTTATTTAGAAATTATTAGTCCCAAACTGGGCTCAGATGCTTCATCTCCTTTCTGAATTATGAGCAAGAAAAAATAGTAGAGCAGTGATACCCCTGGAGTGATGGCTTTACATCTTTAATCTAATTAATTTATGAGCATTTCCAGGGACTCCCTACTACAGCACCTGAATGCCTGGAAATCCTGCATTTTAAGAGTTTTCCATTTGATATTTTGTTTCCTCCTGCTAGTGTGGGTCTCATGTTTCCAACCATGTAGTGTTCAGTACATAGAAAAGCAGTATTAATAAGTCTTAGTGCTTATTATGTCAAATAAAATTGTATTAATTTCTCCTGAATTGTTTGTTGGTTATGTTTGTCTTGTTCTGATGAGATGCTCACTGATAGCAGGGTAAGAGGTCCCTATTTATGGCTTCTGTTGCGTGTGAGGCCTTTGCTTTGTTTTCTGTAACAGCAATAATCAACACATTGATGTGTTTTCCTTAAACCTTGTATTACAGGGGCTGAGTTTCTCTTGAGCTACCTTTAGTTTTTGTAGGCTTCCAGGAAGCAGTAGGAGATACGGCATCGTGCAACGTGTCAGAGGTATCCAAATCCACTCTATTTCAAATCTGAATCGTGCTCCTCTTTGGCAGGTGTGAAAGAGATGGAAAACTCCTGAATTAGCATTTGCTGTTTGTCAGTGCTGTGCTCCCTGACAGAATTAGACTCATATTGGCTCTTTTTCTCCCTCCCTCTTAATTAATTTTGCCTATGCTGAGCAAGCGGGCTCCAGCAGGCTCGCTGCCATGGACTGATTTCCCCGTCTCCCTTTGATGTGTCTCCTGAGAGGGGCAGGGCACACTGGAGAAACTCATCAGAGAGACCTGCTATTGCTTATTTTCATGCTGCCTTGGGCAGAGCTCTTCTCTGTCCTCTTCTCTTACATTATATCTCTTTCAACAGCAACTACGTTGTTATAATACAGCAGGCATTTCTAAGCCTTGCGAGCTGCAGGAAGCCTGGGGCCCATGGGCTCCATTGCCGCAGCGGGAGTCGGTGCACGCAGAGCACCGGCCACCCAACATGGTGCTGGAAACCAAAAGGCTGGGCTTGACTTCCAGAGGCGCTCAGCACCCTTGTCCCTGGAGACTTTATGACTCTCAGAGCGTGTTTAAGGGCTGGTGCCGGACTGCTTGCTGCTCTGGCTTAGGCCAGCGCGCCTCTCTGCCCGCCCCGAGGAGGCTTGTCCCCCACTGAGAGAAGTTTCCTTCTCTCCCATGGTTGACCTCTTGCTCTGCGCGGCAGCGTTGCCCTCAGCCAGCCGTGCCGCGCCGCAGCCAGGCTGGCTCTCCCTCCCAGGCCCCGTGGCCTGGCCTGGCGAGCCTCTGGCAGGCAGAGGCAGGGCAGCAGCCGCTTCGCGCCGTGCAGCACGGGAGCCGGCGGTGGCCGGAGGGACGGGGTCATGGAGAGGAGGTGTGCTGGCCAGGGACAGCACAGGACTGCGGACGAGGAGGAGGAGGAGGAGGAGGAGTAGGAGGGAGGGTGCTCGCAGCTGGCCCTGGGGACCTGTGAGGTCTGCAGCTTCGGAGCTGGCGTTTTCCATGGTACTATCAGGGAGGCTGCCGAGAGCTGGCTGCTGACACGGGGGAACTAATGAGCTTGGAGGAACGTTGATGCCTGCCTCTACGTGTACAAAGGCGTGTGCGCAGAGCAGACACCCATCTGCAATAAGGCGCAAGTCAAAGCCGTGGGCCGCTTGTTTTCACTGCACCAAAACAAGTAATCAGTCTTCACTTTTTGCCATATTTTCTCTCTGTGTCTGTCTCACTCTTTTCTTTTTTTTTTTTTCTTTAAATATTGCCAAGTAAATGTTAGATTTCAAATGCCCTCATTATTTAGATTTATTCATGAGATTCCCACTTGATATTTCTGTATCGTAAAAGCAGTTTGCGAATACTTCATAGGAAATTTTTTATATGAACTTTTGAAATTTACTTTGTATTAATTAATTATTTAACTTTTGTAGAGTACGCCCGTTCCATGACTGGACAGAGGAATGCAAGTCAGCAGCACAATATGAAGTGCAAATGCCAATAGCCAGCTCAGAACTTGGTGACAGTATGCGAATCAGTTCTCTTACTCATGCATTCCCACTTAAAATATATTAAAACCTCTTTTGCAGATCTTGTCTCAGATATCCGCAGAAAACAAATATTCCCCAAAACTACAGACTTGATCTTACTGCGAAACCGATCTTTAAACTGTAGTAAATAGCGGACAAATAATTTTGTCCTATCTGGTCAGCACTAGCCTTGAGTGGACAATCCTTAAGAATGAAATTTCAGCAGTGTAGATAGATAACAACGATCCGAATTTCTGATTTAAAATTTGTTCGGCAAAAAAAGCCAAGGGAGCACCCTCCCATCACCATAGTGGTCTCTCTCAAACCAAATTCAGGAGTTCCCTACCGGGTATTTATCACCTGAATTATGAAATTATGAGCCCTCCTCCCTGCAGTGTCTTCAGCTTTCTCAGCACTGCAAGCATCATTTCATACACACAACTGCACCGCTCTTTTGCCTCGACTGAGTCCGTGGGGCCCGTGTGCCTGGGAAGGTCAGCTACTCTCACAGCCCCAGGGCACATTCTTCCTTTCAGATACAACATTTCATTTCAAGATTTGTGTGTTTGCCTCGTGTCCATCTACCAGCGTGTGACGCAAACAAGGATTTATCTCTCCCCCATGTTTCCCACATTTGACTTGTGTGATGCTTGTTTCAGTCACTTTTTCACACTCTGCTGTGGCAAGAGGCCAAAATAAGCTTGTAGCAGCCTGATTTCTATGTTGGCCAAGGAAATTAGCACAGCACTTCTGTGCAGCAGGATTCTGCAGCAAAAAAATGCACTCTTTGTCTCGGTGGCAAGGTGGTAGCGGGCTGTGATCGGACCTTTCTTCCTTGGAGTTTTGGATTTAAACTCTGCCAGCAACTTCAGTCAGAGAACTGCAGGCGAGTTTGTCCCCATTGGCAGTTTTGTCTAAGGGGAAGCAGTGCTGAAGCAGCGAAGGGAGACAGGGACGAAGGGGAGCTACTCTGTTGGGGTGATACCTGCTCAGGTCCTGCTCCGGGGCCGGGCAGCTTGGCTGTACACAGCGGGTGCTGTTCTGAGCACAAGACGGCGTGGGTCGTCTGCTCTGGCTTTGCCAGTCCTTGGCAGCAACTGCGGGTCGGAGCTTGGGGTCTGCAAGGACAGAGCACGGTTGCTGAGGTTTCCTGCCTCTTTCTCACAGCTCCACAGCGATGGCTTTGCACACAGGTAGGGCAGAGGATGGGTGAAGCTCCTGAAGCAGGACAAGGTAGCTGCTGGCCTCTCCATTTTGTGCAGGACTGGAGCTGGAAAGCCATCCTTGCTAGGGGCCATTTGTTCTCCCAATCCCGTCACTAGAGACAGCTGCCCTGTTCTGGGCAGAGCACTAAAAAGAGCAACAAAGGATAAAAAGCCTTTCTTTGGTGAATATTTTCAAGCTTCTTTCAGAAACGTATAAGTTAGAATGCTGGAACTGTTCTTTATGTGTCCCAGTGCACACTTCTTTCCAAAATGTGAATTTGCAGATAGGTGAACAAACAGGTCTGCAGTGACCTCCTGCTGCTGAGGTGTGTGCATGAGCAAGCATGTCAGGAGGCGCCGTGCCTTGTGTGATGTGCTGTATGTGGTCTAGGGTAGTTTTCCCTCTATTTTTCTTTATTTAATAGTACAATATGTATGCTCCCTGACCTTGTTAGTGCACAGGCTAGAGTACCCTGAGGCTCTGCCATAGTATCCACTCTTCTTGTCTTTTTAATTGAACTACCAACTATATATTTTAGTGAAAGAACTAGAGGTAAACAGGCCACAAATCTGGTGAAGGCAAATGGTCACTGAAGCCACATTTTCTAAAGCACATATTACTTCACCTTTTGTTATCTCTTTCTGATGTTTATAAGCCTTTCTGTGGGTTTTCTATATCCACTGCAGCTGTGGGAATTCCCATATTCTTATCCTGCTTTCAATTTGTCCTTCTCATCTGACTAGGCCTTTGAATACACCATTTTAACTGGTCTCTAAGGAATAATTGTTGAGTGCCTCTGCTTTGGGCACACCTCAACAGTGCCCTACTGTGTATCCAGATAGTAAGCGCTGGTTGGAATATGTATTCTGACCTTGTAAAACTGGCAAGAAAAAAGCTGGGAGTGGGCACTGGGCCTCATACAGTGTAGCCTACAAAAGCAAGTCTCACATGTCTCTCACTATATCTTCAGATCTCGTTCTATGCCTCATGCTTGCTGTGGTCCTGGCCACAAAATATTTTCCTTGGCTCCTATCAGTATTAGTTTTGCAAGAAGAGCTAAGAAAGCAGACAGGAGAGAGCAAAGAAGGTGAGGAGCTGGGGGACAAGTAGATCAGGGAGTTGGGCAAGGAACTCGGAGAAGGGCTGGATCCTGGCTCTTGTTGCAAGATGTTCATTTGTGACTCTTTTGGCAGCTCTGAACCATTGTGAGGAAGCCTATGGCAAAAACAGCTCGGTGATTGTTGGCCATCTGCTACAAAAAAAATCTGAAGTGGCAGAATGAAAGAACGCTGAGACATTTTTGGTCCAACTGATCTTTTATTGAGTCCACCAGAGGCCATGTAAGAGCTGCTTCTCCAACTAAAAGATACTTGCTATGCTTAAGCATTACCCACTGTGTAGGTGCATAGAATGTGTGGTGAATGCATTCCTGTTGAGGTAGGAGCTCCAGCCCATGCTGTCCATTGCCAACGTGTTCAGTGATGCCACGTGGTGCATGCTCACCTCTGAATGTTCTCAGCAGTATTGGCATGCTGAAGCCACAGGGACTTCTCTCCCCTTTGTGCTATCATTTGGAGGTGAACTAGTTCACTATGCAAAGTGAAATCTTGTACTTCATCAGGATGATGCAGCCTTGTATCCATAGAAATCCTGTTTCTGAGAGTTCATGTTTAAAAACATAGGCAAATGGTTCATTAGCTGTTTTAATTAAGTAAGTCTCCTGTGGCAGTTGCTCAAACTTTTTGGAAGGCAACAATAGAACCATAAAACTAGTTATCAAAGGTCACTTTCAGTAGAAAGAAAAGCCTGTTGGTTACTCTTTCCTTAGAGTGGTTGGTGCTTTACTCAAGCCCCAGCTAGCCCAGAGCTCAGGGGAAGAGACAGGTCAGGCTGCATCATTCCACATTCAGAGAACAGGCTGAAACTTTCTGGGTGCAACAAGCCTTACTGAGAAGGCAGAAAAGAGGGCCAAGAAAGCTTTTTTAAAGGGTTCTTGTTCCCAGTCCCCTAGAGGATTCAGTTGAAGGGCATCCAGGTCAACCAGGTACTTCTAGCAAGTGAAAACAGAGCCATGGGTTTTGATCTTACCTGCACTGATGTGATCCATATGTGCGCTTGCAGATACCTTGGTGCCACATATGGTTAGTGAGAGCCAGCCTCTGCAGACGTTGGCGGCAAGGTAAGCTTTTCTTAGTTAAGAAGAATCTGTAGAAAACCCACCCCACACCCATACACACTCCGAAATCTTCCAGTACTACGTGGGAGATCTGATTGCTCTGCGGTCAGTCTGAAGTACAAAACGTGTTGTACTTCAGAGTTCAGGGATGGAGAGTGATTCCGACAAAGTTTTATGGGAAGAATACTAGCCAAGAGCACTGCTTTCAGCTGTACTGACCAGGTAAACTGGATGGATTTATAAGCCTCCTTTTGTCCCTATATTTATCTGAGGTAAGGATTTGATCATGCTGTTCAGTATGTCCCTCCTGACAAATGGTCTCGCGGTACAGTGTCTGACCAAGCTGAAGTTCCCAAAGCCATGAAGGTCAGTTTAGCTGAACAGATCATCAGGGCTGCATTAAAGGGTTAATTACAGTTCAGGCTTAATATAGATCTATCTTAATATAACTGCTTTGCTAAAAAACTTTGCAGCATCTCTGCCCTTCGCATGCACCCTCTGATCCACATCTCAGAGTTTTGTACGGCCATCAGTTGGAGCTCCTGTATGACACTATTAGAGGTATAACTTTGCAGGACCGCCATGCAAGTGTGTTATGTATAGTGCGTGGTGTCATTTCGTAAGGTGCAAACTGCCATGCCACTTTTCTTTGAGATGTTGTACCATGGAATGTTTCTTTCTTTACAGGTAGAATATATTTGGACTCTAAAATCCAGCCTACAAAATGGTGTGGTATACTAGCGAAAGGGAGGTTGGTCCCTTGCCCTTTGTGATGGCAACCCTGCACATAAAATGGGGAATTTTCTCTATTCGGTGCTTTGTATACAGCTGGGTATTTTACAGATTATTTTACAGACTTCACAAAAAATACTCAAAATCACTCACCTATCATGGGATTCATCCTGCACTTGTGACTTACCACAGGATAATATTTCTGTTATCATCTGCATAATATCACTGACATCTTGTATTGGTCAAGTGTGTCTCTTCTGGAATGAATGCTTCTGTTCTTCCTAAAAGAACACCCAAGTGCTAATGTGATTTAGGTCTTTCCCTGCCTGTTTATTTGGCAGGAATCCGCAAAGATGGTCAGATGACCACAGAAACAGCCTAGAGGAAAAATCTTGGGATTTTTTTGTAAATTGCCCCAGAGAACACATTTTCAAAAACTAGTTTCTGGACTATGTTGAGGCAGAAGCTCCCAGGAAAAGACCTGACTCCTCAATTACTGTTCCTGCTTTCTGCCATCCATCTAGGTCTTCATGTGAGTTCTTGATTCTTGGGCTGCAAGCATGCCGTACTTTAATTCAATACAAGGACCTTCCAGCTTAAGCACAGACATTGTCCAGTTTTCATTTTAAAATGAAAGAGAATGTTATTTGCACATTGAATATAATGTTCTGCACAGCTACTACTTGGAGGGAAGGGAAGGGAAGGGCAACAAAGTCTGCCTGGTACAGATTGCTTGAATCATGAATATTCGTCATCAAAATGAGAAGACCTGGAGTTTTCATAGCAACTCCACCCACCAAACTGAAATAACTGTTACAGCCTTTGCCAATAAAATGCAAAATGAAATGGATAGAAAATGAAGCAGTGTAGACTGTGAGAAGCAACTGGTTTCTACTCTCTGAATTTAGTGGACAGAAACAAGAGGTCTCCAGCAGCCAAAAGCAGCTCTAGGTCTTGCGATCGAATATCTTTTAGCAAACACTGAATGCGGAGAGTGCACAGGATCTGGACTTCCGTTGCCGCTGCCTGCACCCACGCACTGTACTCATGAGCACCATGTGCGCACTCTAGTAGACTTTTCCTGGGGCAGAATTGTTTTATACGACTGAAGTAATCCCCTCCTGCTCACTCTGCTTGCTTTCCATGTCAATTCCCTTGTATCAAAACACCTAAAAATCCTTCACTGCTGGTTTTAATTACAAGCCTGTTAGCTGCTTCTCTCCATGTAATTACTAAAATGAATGGGGAAAGCAGAGATGAGAGTGTAAATGCTCTTCGCACAGAAATGCAATTACGTCTGCAGGCATCTTTCCAAATACTTCGTATGTTATGTAAAGTTTTGTGTATATATGTATGAGTTAATGAGGATATTTATGCTTTCCCTTTTTACCTTCACAATAGATTAATTTCAGACATATTTTATAAGGTATTTGTGATTGTTAGGTAGACAAATCAGTATCTCCTTCAGGTACAGTCATATCTGCCTCAAAAACCAAACAAAAGTGATTACATGACTATTCCAGTGTATGGGCACTATAGGCAAATATCTGATCTTGCATGCTTAGTGTGCTGCTAATCTTCTAAAGTCGGTCTAAGTGCAAAAAGCCTTTGAATAGCCTCCTGAAAGGTGTGACATTAGGGAAACACCTGCACCTGTGCATCATTTCTTTGAGGACTTGCCTTCACTGTGAAACTAAGTCAAGTTGTCTGCACCTGAGTACCTGAGTTTCTTCTCCCCGGTTGCCTTCAGTGGAATAAAAGCAACTACATTTAGCAACTTTAATTTTTGTCCTGAGACTGGCTAAGCTGTTCTGTGAGCTGTTGTTAACTCTTGTTAGCCCTTTTGGGATGCATGATAGGACTCAGAAGAAAAGCCTGGAGTACAATGGTACATTTTAGATTGGATATTAGGAAAAATTTCTTTCCTGAAAGAGTGGTGAGGCATTGGACCAGGCTGCCCAGGGAGGTGGTGGAGTCCCCATCCCTGGAGGTGTTCAAAAAACTTGTAGATATGGCACTTCAGGACATGGCTTAGTAGGCACGGCGGCGTTGGGTTGACGGTTGGACTAGATGATCTCAGAGGGCTTTTCCAACCTGAATGATTCTATGTGAGTGGACCTAGGCTGCGTGCATGTGGTACAGTGATTACAATAGCCTCTGATAAATTGTACTTAGTCAATCTTTATCCCATGTCTCCTGCTAAATAAGCTAAACTCTGCACCATTGCATCCAAGCTAAAGAGGCTCTCTGTATGGAGAGCACTTGCGTAAGGAATGGATTTGTAGCGTGGCTAAATTTATACCGCTGTTGGTTTAGGATGTGGTGCTTCTTGTTCTCTCTCCCGACACTACAGAAAGTCAGGGAGAGGTGGTCATTACCTCCACTGCGCTTTTCAGACTCTTGGCATCAGAAATATGCTGCTGCATTCCTTGCGAAGGACAGAAGTGTGGGATTGCTGTGAGCAGCCTTCTCATCTGGTTGTTCCTGCTAGGGAAGAGAGGGCTAATTAATCCTAGAATTAATCCTAGAATCCTAGAAATTAATCCTAGAACCATGCTCATGTGCATGTCTCAAAGGTAGCTGCTATGGCAGCGATCTGGTATGAATGCAAAAGAGAGTGAATTGTAGAATTAGCAAAGCAAAAAAAAGAATATTTTTTTGAAATTTATCAGAAAAAAATGAAAAGTTGAGTAAGTAGGGGGAAAAAAAATCACAGATGTATGTGAAAAAGATTTTCTTAGATGTGTTAGATTTACGTTTACATAATTGTTGCAATCCTTTCTTGAGTAGGAATTTTTATATGGAAAAAAAGTCTTTATTCCCTATAACTTGCATTACTGTTAGCAGTCATTTTAATAGGTTTTTAAAGGAATTACAACTGTCCTTTTACCGAGTTGATTCAAATATCCTTACACACGCAATGCTGAAATAAATGCAAGATATAGTTAAATTTTGGGGACCATAAAATCACAAATCATTTTTATCACTCAAGATAGAACATGAAATCTAGCTTCAGTGAAGTCAGCAGCAAATTTCGTTTTGCTATGCCACTCATTAAGGAGGCTCTTAAATAGAAAAGAGACTTGGCTGTGCACACGGAACGTTCTTGTGGTATTGTACTTACTAAAATAGTCCAGAACTTAATATACAGTAACATTCCTTTTGAAGAGTGGACTATTTGAAGAATATTCCATTTGAGTGGGAATCAAATAAAAACTGACTTCATTTTAAAAAATACACTGTAAGACGTGTGGTAATGTATCAAAAATGGGAAAAATATACCTCATAAAATACAGGAAGTTGGTACCATAATGCAATTAAGATTTTTCAGTCAAATGTGCTGTTTGCGCTGCCTCTGTTTTCCATGCTAGAAATCACTGTTTCTCATTTTCAACCTAATTTTTGGTTTATGTCATGACTCCTCAGGAGTATCAAGAGGAAGTTTTTATGCAAGACAGTGGTTTCTAAGATTTGTCTGACAAGCCTGGGTAAAATTCAAATGACTGTGATTTAATCCATTCAGAGCTGTTGCACTAAATCACTGTAGCTGGTGCTGACATACCAGCCCACAGAAACCTGGAAGCTGATGATATAAGTTTATCTGCGTATCTACAGGTGAAAACTCAGGCAGCCTTGAATTGCAGGCAGAAATGTTTGCCTCTGTTCTGAATACATTTGGGGAATGAGCAGGGTCTGCTTCTCTGAGCGCTCTGTAAGAAGTCTCACTGTGCTTTTGCCCCTGAAATAAATTGTCCTCAAGGTCATGCTATCTTTCAGAATGTACAGTAGGAACTTGGCCTTTTATTCCCAGTGGTGCAGGCCACTACCTTATTTATTCAAGAAATACAGATCAGGGAGCCAAAAATATTCATAAATCACCTATTGCTAAAGTAAGTACCCACTTAAATTTATAGCTGGCCTTGGTCTCCTGCAGTGGAGGCTCTAGTTGGGAACTCGAGTTTCCAGCAGTTATCCTATCTGTGTTCTCTCCTGTTTGTGGAAACCACTGACTTTCTGGGCTAGGACTCTGCTTACAGGTAAAAGCAGACGGAGAATGAGGGAGGCTTTAGTCATCTGTATAAACCCTTTTGACATGGCTTTGGGAAAGTGAGGAGTAGCATTAGCCTTTCACCGTTCTGATGCCAGTTTCACATCTGCTGTTACTTTATTTATAAACTTTGAGGTCTCAACCATACCCCTTTAAGCTGACGGAGTGTGTTACAGAACAACTGCAAGGTCAACAATGTCTCGAATTGCAAGTAAGGGTATGAATTGTGAGAAGGAGTTCGTAGAAGCTAAGACTGAGAATCTCAGAATGCAACAGATGAGATCAAACAAGAAGTGTCACTTTCTAAATGAAGAAAGGTTAGAATTTTCCATTCTTGGTTTTCTTCTCAAGAAAGCCATTTTTAACAAGTCCTGAAAGGAATGGGCGCAAAGATTAGGGCTTTAGCTTGTAAGTCAATATGAAATGGATATGAAAACTCGGTTGAGTGGCAAAGCAGCACGTGCAGGCAAATCATCCAGATGTCTATTTCTGGCCAGAGAATTTTTCACTTGTTTGATCAAGGTGTATTGTCTTTTCAGTTAAGGTGTTATTTTTCAGAGGCTATCAAAATAGCATTGCTCAGGCTGCTTCTTTTCAGGAGAGCATGTGACTGAAAGCATCACAAGCAACCATAGCTGGCCTCTGGCATTCTCCACGGAGCCTCCTAGGGACAACAGCCAGGGAGACCATGCTGCTGCCCGTCCCCTGGGACAGAAGGACACGATCATGCAGTGTGTCTGTGCTGCCGGTTTCCCTGTGGGCAAAGAGGCAATTTTAGATCCGGAGTTGTCAGGCTGGCACCTGATGCACCTTTCAGCATCCATTACTGTGACTTAAAAATTTATAAAAAGAAGCAAAGAGGAAAAGCTGTGTTTCATCCAGATCATCTGCTAAGTGATACTTTGTCCCAGTGGGGTTTATTTCCCATTTTGCTTTGGGTTATCCTCCAAGGTTAGGAACATGTTGTATGGATGTTTGAATAGGAAATGGAAGTTTCTCTGGGGTCTCTGCAAGTCTCCAGATATGGATTCAGGAACTTGACTTGCAGCATTTACCTGCCACATAGGATTAGGCACAGGAAGCTTTTGGCTGGAAGAAATATGGTGTAATGTTAAGGTTCTGTTCTGGTTTTGAGTATATTCTTTCTGGCAGCTGCACTGAAGTGCAGCTATTGATCTTCCTACCTTGTGCCAGAATCTCTGCCATTCCTTCCAGCACAGAGAAGACGACTGCAGAGACATTTCTACTCATTAAACATATTTTTCTCTTTAAATCCATTTTCATAATTTTATTTTTGGATGAACCAATAAATAAAGGACTCTATGATAAACAGAGTACTTGCAGCAGCTATAATGCACAAATTAAAGTTGGAACAGGAGGTTTGAAATGTTTCCATATTTCATAATGGAGTTATAGTCAGTTCTGTCATCACTGTGCTGAGCCAGATAATGTCTGGGAAGAAATACAGGACAGCTTCCCTGTCCTGTTTTGGGATAGAGGAGAGGGGGGTGCCAAGTTTGAGCAGGTGGAGGAAAGTTATTGCTGTTAAAACATTCCTGAGACGGAGTGCATGTGAGGAGAGCGCAGCCCAGGCGTGGCGCTTCTGAGAGGTGCTGGACACAATTGTAGTGCATATGTAATGGCCATTACATCATGTGGAGGGCAGCTGGGGAATGAAACTGGTGTTTGGACTTGGGAGTGTTTCCAAAACAATACCAAGTTCTTTCCCTTTGTCCTCTCGGTTGTACCACCTGTGTGCCTGGGAAAGGCAAAGCCTGTGGAAAGACTCCAGTAAATTGTAGGTGTGGAGTGAAATGCCTGGAGAGCACAGAGAGGATAGGCACTGCCAACCCTAGCCACACTCCCTTATTAAATTTAAGATGAAAGGCCTCAACCCCCTTGCAGTCTCTCTTCAGACAGCCCCAGATTAAAATTTTCAGAACCCTGCAAGCTACTCTGCCTTGCTCAGGAAAGTTAGTAAAGTTTTCAAATACCTGCCTTATGGTGCAGGGACCCCTGACAGAAGTAGGGGGTTGGAAATGGATGCCAGATCAGTAGTGAACCAACTTCAGGATGGCATAACTCCTTCTGAGTGTGAAATGTCTTTCAGGATCTCTCTCGCATGTTCTGCCCAGCTGGCAAGTAAAGGGAAAACCCAACCTCTGACTGTTTTCTTTGTGTCAGGGGATATCCTGTGCTCAAATGTGCACAAATTTTTCCTTTCCTGCATTAAGTTCACCAGCTGCTATTCAAAAGCCACATCTCCTTCTCGAGAGTCTCCACTGTGCCGCTTCCCTAGAAATTCCCATATTACTACAGTACTGTATGATTCTGCTGTAATTCCCATCTCGGATGAGCTCTGCTGAAACAGGACCACAATCAGAACAGAAAGATTTTTTTTTTTTTTTTTCAAGGAAGACAGCTTCTTTGTAGCTGGGAGAAGTAAGAAAGTGAATTTTGTTTTGTTTTCCTCCCAGCCCCTTCGCATTGGCCTCTTGCAGCAGCCCACCATGAAGGAGAGCACAGGGCAGAGCAGCCTCAAGCTTATCACATCCTTTAAAGGGTTTATCACATTATTTCTCCCTGCTCCGACTGGCATCAGAGGGAATGCTTATTTGCTGTTCTAGCATAGTCAAGGCTGAGGTCTCTGCTCAGGAGGTAGTAGCTGATGAGGGGCAAGCAAGTTTGCTAATGAGCAAGCTGTTTGGTCTACTTTTTAAAAACACTTCTTAAGCTATTTGTAGAGTTCTGAGGCAATGGTTATCTTCGGCCAGATAAAATAATCTCCTCTCTGGCATGGATTTGAGGTGATCCACCTCAGTTGTATCCTACATTGCGAAGGGAGGGCCAGGAGATGGGAGCTCTCTTTCTACCTGAGGCTTGGTGTAAGGGGGCTGAACAGTGCTAGCATCCTCAGCAGTATGGGAACAAGTTCTTTATCAGACCTGCTCAGGCCAGACGCTTCCCTCCAAATGTTACCTCTCCTGGAACAACACTCAAAAGAGGGGAAAAAGGTGATCCCTTTCCCAGGGAGTATTAGAAGATTATCTCCCATTTGTCAGTTGTGTGAGCTGTTAGAAAAGAGCTAGTTTTTTTTCTAGAAAAACAAAAATACCTGAGTTCTTACGCAGTGAAATGGAAGACTGTGGGATGGCCATGCTCCCGATTCTGTGTTCAGTTCTCCTACCCTAACTTTGTATGTGCAAGGGAAGCTCTGTTAAGAAAAATCTCTTTACTGCTTTTGTTGCAGGGAGATTTGGTTTTTAAAAGAATATTAATTAAAAATGGAATAAACCAGATAGAAGAAATCTAGTGCCTCTGCTGCCTGCTGTGCCTCCCAAACCTGAGATCATTCTCATTTGAGTGGCTGGTTGGGTATTTTTGTTCCCCATGGTGCAAAATGCATTTTCTCTTCTGCTCTGTCTGACAATGTATTTGCATCTCGTGCTAAACAAGTGAAACAAAGCCCTCTTTGAAGTGCATAAAGCCATTTATTTCAAAGGGGAAGCATAGAGTGTGGCATGTTGGCAGTGCACTTGGCTTGAGTTTATCTTGAAATGCTGAGATGTCTTTTGTGTGTTTTTATAATTACATCACTAGCACATTTAAAGTCTCTTTCGCTATCTTCCAAGTGTTCTGGGTAGAAATTCCGAGACAGAGAGGTCTGACTGAATGGAAGAAAATCAGGCACACTTCACAGGCCAATTTTTCTTGACCCATTAGACCAGCAGTAGCACCCAGCCCTTTGGAAGATAGAGCTGTCTACCAGTCTGCTTCACCCACAAGCACCATGCGCTTTTCCCGCAGGCTATTTCTTACACATACATAAGGGAAACTCCCTTAAAACAGTCACTTCCTTAACCTTCTTTAAGGCCCTCTGAAGACTCATCTTTGATGCCTACAGATCCCTGCCAGCTGGCAATGCCTGGCTGTTGCTGAGCAGAGAGTTCTGCTTAATGTGCATAATGCTGCTTGCTTTTCCACTTCCTCCTCCTCCCTCCCCTCAAGTTTGTCTCCTCCACCTGCTGCATCTTGTTCTAATCTGGTTTGTGAGCACTTTGGGGCAGGGACTGTCTGATTTATAGCGTGTCTGCATGGCCCCTAGCACAAGGTAAAAGCTATTAATTCAAATCGCCCTATACTTAAAGCAAGCTTTATGGGATCAATACAGCTGTGCTATTAATAAATAACACAGCTACAGTGTAGTAACTTCATACTGTACATCACCTTAGAACAGCCCCATAACCTATTAGAGAAAAAGAGCAATTTCCTCAAAGCTATGGCTGTAACCAGACCTGGGTTTGGGTTCTCCATTGAAGTATTTGTTGTGCCTCGGAATCCTAGTCACAAAGACAGACCAGGCTGGGCACAGTGCTGGCAAAATTGATTTGATCTTTAAGAACTCCAGAAATGCTAGAAGCGTTAACAATACTTTCTCCTCAAATCCCAATAAGACTGCATCACAATTTATTTAAGAGCTTGCTTATTTTCTGCTTTGAAGTTCTGGCTCATGTTTAACACTTCTGTGGTGTCTTTCAGATTAAAAATGATTAGCAATGTTTGCTCAAATGTTTCACTTGCATTTGTTTGGTTTGGTTTTGTTTTTTTTTAAATTCCTACATAGGTGTAGATTGAAGAAAAATGGCTAGAAATAAATAATGTAGTATTCATTTGTAGTATAAGACTCTTTGCTTATTAACAGTCTTAATCTGGT
Source organism: Scopus umbretta (assembly GCA_013400535.1). Taxonomy (NCBI): domain Eukaryota; kingdom Metazoa; phylum Chordata; class Aves; order Pelecaniformes; family Scopidae; genus Scopus; species Scopus umbretta. The sequence continues at coordinate 41,487 of VZTL01050580.1, read as the reverse complement.
GCTTTGGAACATAAGGTTGCACGTGGCTGGCAATGTGACGTTCTTCCTTGGTGTATATCAACGTGAATCCTGCCCTAGCCGTGCATGTGCCCTGTGAATACTGCAGGCTACAGCAGGACTCTTGGCAAGTGGTCATACTGACCGTTCGGGCAAGAGGGGCAGCCCATGAGCATGATCTGGGAGGTTTTCACTGCCACTTGACCACAAGAAGCAGCAGCTATGAGTTGGGGAAGGTACTTATCATTTGGCCACTAAACGCAGTACCATAGCAGATCTATGGGTTTGGGCTGTTCGTCACATTGACTGGTGCTATGCAACGGTGACACGATATCATCTCATCTAGGGTTATTTTTTGCAGACTGCCAAAGGCTGTCTTGGTGTGATATTGTGTCTATGTTATTAAACATAGGTACCCCAAGACAGTATCACAAAATGACATCCTCTGCGCAGTGAATTCTAAGACAGCCCAGACGAAGATGTGAAAACACGATGCTGTGGAGCTTTTCATAGTGATGCTAGACCCCAGACCTTGGGCAGTGTGCCCCCAGACTGTCACACTGAAACCCAGGAAATGATGGTGCGTGCAATTACACAAATGCATTGCTATAAAGCCACTAGGTGCTAGAGCGCTGTCTGTGTAAGAAGCTTGTTTAAAACACCCTAAAGAAAAGGCATTTGTCCTTTGCTTTGACTCCCTGGAGAATTAAGTCCCATAAAGCTTTAACAACATATGTCTGAGCTTTTAAGCTCTGCCGGAGACCCTGTGGGAGTTTGTGATTGCTAGACCAATGCCTGTTCCCCGGCAGCGTACTGCACCCCGAAGGTGGGGTCTGGGAAGTCCATGGATCTTTGTGCACAACTCTGACTTCCTGCCAGGTGATTTTCATGCTGGAAGGTCTCCTCCTTCTATTCCATCTTACTTAACTCTAAGCTCATCACAATGAGGAAGTAGAAGCACATGCTTGGTTTGATGTTCCTACAAGTACAATCTGATTAACTGCCTTGGAGAAAGTGTCTAGGACCTATTTTCCTGCTGTGACCTCTTTCTTCCAGGGCTTCACAAGCTTCTGGCACAGCTTTGACATCCAACCTGAAGAGCCAGGGGGTGCTTCTGAGAGTGACAAAAACAACTGCAGAGCTCTCAAGCTTCCCCTTGCTCCTGATGCTATGCAGCCAAATTAAAAGGAAAAAAAAAAAGTTGAGGGGGAGTCTCTTTATGTCCTGACTTCATAGATTATGAGAATGGTTTTGCTTCTGCATTGCTTTCAGTAGAACTGGGAAGATCTTGGCACTCAACAATCGATTTTTGAAGGTGTAGTATAAACAATTGACCATTTAAAGATCAAGGGGACGTTTATCCTCTTGAGCATTGCTGCTGCCCCTTCCGCAAGCATGATCTGAGACAAGTTGTTCGTGTCTATTAAACATTATGTCTGCATGCTACATTGGATGTGTTATATATCAGCTGCAACTGATGATTGTATGTAGCTATGCATACCAGCTGCACATGTAATTCATCTCTAATAGTATATTTATGATTCAAACTAGGTCTTTCTGTCTTTTTTTTTTTTTCCCAGGCTATTTTTAAATTACTTATACGGCAGGGCATTCATTATTTCCACTAGATGACTACATTTTTTTGTTCCCTAGTAGATGTTTGAAAAAGGAGTGTAGTGGTTTACTGTCTATGAAAGTGGCTAATTAAGAATTGTATTTCTCAAATTAGTATTTGGAGCAGTTTCCCTGAAGACTGTCATGGGAAGAAAATTATTTTAGTACTTTTTCCAGAAGGTGATGAAGCTGTAACAGAATGTAAACTTTTCCTATAGTTTCCTATAAGTGAAAGCTGTTGACAGATAAGCCTTGATTTGTGATTTAATTTGTCTGTGCTTCAGGAGCACCTTTTTGAAAATAACTAAATATATAAAGATTAGTGTGATGCAAATCAATTTCTCTGCACTAGGCTATACTTTCCTTTTGGTTTGTATATCCCAAGTGCAAC
>VZTL01050580.1:21039-39419 GCA_013400535.1 Scopus umbretta | reverse complement strand
TTAAAGGTGAGCACACTCTATCCCAGCTGAAGAATATACATTCCATCTCAGTGTTACGAAAATGTGTTATGAACAAACTTGCAAACGGAAGAAAAGCATGGTGTGCTGGTGACTGAATAATGATTAATCTGTTGATAAAATCACTGTTATTGGGTAAAATCGCTCAGTAAAGTACTACTGTGTTTAACAACAGTCTTAACAATGGAATAAACATCATAGTTTGACTTGCATTATCAATATGCTGCGGGCTGCTTTGCTTTTCACACTTCGTGATAACAATTACTACATATGGGGCTAGAATATCATTCACCAGATGTAACTGTTATTAGGCCATTGTGCATCTTAAGCTGCTATTTCCAAACTGTTTTTGTAGTATGGCTTTTGTTAGGCAGCTTCTGCAGCAATAGAGCTTTTTGGGTATTCAGCCTTCTGCAAAAATCAATTAGTTGAAATAAGATCACTAAAGACAGATTTTTCCAAAGTATCTAAATCATTAAGAAGCCTAGTTCCAGATACTCTTTTTTTACAGACAATCAGCTGTTATACCAACCAGTACTGCAAAGGCAAAGTGATTTAGGAACTTGTGCTCCAAGCTTCAGAGGCTTTAGACACACAATTCTTTTGGAAGTCCCCCTCAAAATTTGGCTGTAAAATGTAATGGAACACCTGAGCCTCAGATAATCCATGTCATATCGAAAGTCATTGTGACCTACCCTCTGAAGTGCCTACATCATCTTTTAAAATACGAATTAAGGCACAGAATTACACGGGAACTCTGGAAGTTTTTACACTAAGTTTCCATTTCATTCCACACTATTTGTTATCACGTAAAGCCCTTTCTCTTGGATCTTTACTTTTCAGACATTTTGAGTGACAGCCCTCTCAAAAGCAAATCATTTCCTCTGTTACACGAGGGGAGAGTTATATGGGGAACTTGCCCGGATGAGCAGGACTCCTCCCTCTGCTATGTCCTTCTTTTTTTGAAAAATAAACCACATTTCTTCAAACAAAATGGTAACACTTATGCTTCCAATTCTGCTTACCCCCTGGCCTGGGCTTTGTAAATGTAAGTGCAGATTATGAATGCATGTGCAGTGTCTGATATTTCTAGGAAGAATACTTTATAACTGAAATCTCTCGTCTCCTGGGGATGAAAGCAAAACAAATTTAAGGATTAAATCACACAGAGGTATAATCCCCAAGGGAAACTTACTTTAGTTATTATGATTATATTAAGATGTACGCCTCAGTACAGCAGAAGCTGTGTGAATACCATTTCAGTGGGGAATAATTTTTAGTCTTACAGCCTATAGTACATTATAATGCATTTCTGGGAGCCTGATGAATAATAACTGCAATCCTCAGACTTCTTTGCTTTCTTCAGTTATTTTGATACTCCTAACCTTCTCCTCTAAAAGAGAAAGGTAAAGAACATGAGAGTCTTAAAATCAAAACTTATAGCAATTTAGTTAGAGAAGTTTTAATCATGCATTAATTGCACATCTCTATATATACTTCATGGCACACAATTTATATACGGTTTATGGAAAAGTAGCAGGGTGAACCATGTCAAAGAGCAGCCCTGCTTTTATACCAGTGTGAGACCCGAGTGAGCAAACCAGGTAGACTGCTGTGCTTGTTCGGTGGAAGTCAACGGTGCAAGGTGTAAGATGTGGGAAATGAGGGCCTTCTGCATGTAGTAGTTGCACACTCTTGCATGATACTGCTCGCGCGGTGCCTTGAGGCAGCAGATTAACCCCCAGAGCCCACGGTGGACCTGATATGGGGGTACAGCAATGTGCTGATAGCTGTATTAAGACATAGCATTTTGCGTCCCACTGTACCCTGTGAAGGAAATCTACAACTCAATTGGTAGAAAACAGAAGTTCTGGGGTTTCAAATGACATTTTTTTTTCTGGAAGATGCAGCTGAAGCCTGTCCTGGTGTTTGAATGAATATGCAATAAATGAGACTAGCTAAAAGTGAAACAAAAGAATGTGGTCACAATATAGCAAATGCTAGAAGTCACAGGTACACTAACTGGCAAGCCACAGGCCAGGACACTGCTGTCTGATGGTGTTTGACTGCACTGTCCCGAGGAACAGATAGACGTACTTCCATATCAGTAATGAATGAACTACACTAGAAAGCTGCTGTTTGGTTGAGTATTAGTGTCTCCTGTCTACATAGCCCAATCCTTATCTCGCCCCACATACCATCACATGTCACTGTTTGTGTATACCAAACAATACAGTGTTTACACATGTTTAACTAAAGAACAGATTAAGTGACTTGACCAAGGTCACCGGAGTTGTCTCTCGGAGCAGGAGCCCAGGTCTCCCAAACCCTAGGCTGGTGTCCTTACCATCATCCTTCCTGTGAGGACTGAAAATCCATACTGGTTGCATCGTTGCACTGTATACAGCTTCAGAACAGCTGCCTCTAGAATACTGTGCTCCTTACAGAGCACTTCATTACCAGGAAGATATTGATTGACACATTGGAGGGAGTTCAGAGAAGAGCAACAAAAATAATTAGGGAGTGGAGAGATTGACTGGAGAGATTGATTTATGAGGGAAGATTAAGTGAGATAAATATGTATAGCTTGGCTCACCTGCAGCTGAGGATGGTGCATGATAAGTCTGCAAATATTTAAAGGGTGTAAACAATCAGGAGGAGGAATTACCAATATTGGTCCAGTCTATTCATAATTTGGTGGCACCACATGCTATTGTTGTACAGCGCTTTCTCACACCATGGCTGGGCCACAGAGCCTGCCTCTGAATGTCCTTCAGGGAGAAAATAGCTATTGGAGTTGTGGGATTGGTGTGACAGTACAGCAGGGATGCTCCTCCGGGGCCATGGCTGGGACCTGGGAGCGTGCAGTGGTTTCACTTAACAGGACCTTGGACTCTACCTTGCATGAGTTTGGAGAGTGATTGCTGACCTGGAACAGCAGGATCTAAAGCACAACTCACACCAAATGTGTGATACCTGTAAAGGAAACATTGCGTCGTATCGCTTGCATCAGTTTACTTCAGTTGCCATGGTAACTATGGTACTTGATTATTATGGAATAGCAGCGCAAGAAGCCAGGTAAAGCTTGTGGAAATTTGTAGTAGATCTGGCTTGGATAATCCCAGTTTTGATCAACCATAGAATGAGTTGGAAACAAGCTAGCTCAAATAAATCCCAAAATAACATCTGAAATTTCATTTTTCAGAGAGATAGTGGGTTTCATAACAATAAACCCTCCCTGACCCTGTAGCTTTAATAGTTTCAGGAGACATTCACTGGCTGCTGTCAAATAACCATGGTCCAGAGCTTGCTCAATATCATTGCTTATCCAAGACCATTTCCACTGTCTCATTCTATGAATAGAACAGCCAGGTCTCTTAAGTCATTCTTTGTAGCGAGACAGTGCTGAGTGTTCCCATGTCCTGGGGCAGCCCCTCTGCTTGCTGTGACTACGGTTCATCACAAGCAGAAGTCTGGGGTCTCTTAGCAAAAATATACCCTGAAGCAGCACAGCTGTTCCTTATTTTTTTATCCGCCTGTGTCCACTCTCTTTCTAAAAGAGGAAGAAAAGTCTCAAAAACATGAGTTCCCTTTGTTTTCCAAGTAGGTGGCCTGCTGCGATCATGGAGGCAAGCCTGAGTCTCAGGTACTCTGTTATCAGAGAGCTGTTGTCAAATTAATTACACAGTAACAAGGCAGAAGGGACGGATATGTAGGAGCAAATCAGAAAGGAAAGGCAAGCATCAACAAAGTGAGGATGGGCAAAGACTATCTTGTTCTTCAGAGACTGTGAACAGCAAAAGCCTGCTAAGAACTGTGAAGCTGTTGGCTATATCAGACATTATGCACACTGGAGAGATGCATCCCCCGAGGGAATGCACAAAGTTCTTCTGCTGTTCCCCTTTTGGCTCAGCACTCAGAGTAAATCCTGTGCAGTCCTTGTAGTTTTGTTGGCTGTGATACAAAGTTCAGTAAGTTCTGCCTTCTGTGTGTGGAACAACCTTTGAAGTAGTGGCAGTAGTTCTGTCCATGTGCTGCTGGAGCAAAATACAGGAAAGAGAAGAGGATCCAAGGCTGTTGGGTCCAAGGTCCAGAGTTACCTGCCAGGAAGTTGCAGCCCAAAGCTAAAATGAGGTGACTAGGATGGGAAGGAAAAAAAGTCTTTGCTGTAAAAATTGTTCAAGCATGAGCAAGCAGCAGAAGGCCCCAGAGATAGGGACATTCTCCAGGGATAGGTCCCTTAGAAACACATCTGAACCGGGTCATCATGGAAACCTTTCTATGTTACAGTTCTTTAACTTTCTTTACTTGTTTCTTTGCACAATGAAAAATGGATCCTCAGACAGACCCCATACCTTTCTCAGGCTTCTCAGCCCACGCTTCTCCAAAGAATTCTTGTCCTCTGCCTTCCCAGTGCAGGCTGCTCTCAAATCCTCTGGGCATGAGCAGTCCCTGCCCTTGAGGAGTCATTGGCAGAGTAATGAAACCACAGCCATCCCTTAGCCTGGGGGAAGAGCTGGAGCGGCAGAGCAGGGAGCCTGCAGCTCTGACCACAGCGGGGAAAAGGCACAGACCTGCCAGGAGAGAGGGGAGTGCTGTATTTTGTTTTTAAAAAAGGAAACGGATGTTTTAATTTAAAAACAACGCAACCTTTAGGGCGCTTCAAAATATGCGTGCTTAGCAAGGTGTTGGTTTGGCTGGGAAACGGGCTATTCTCAGTTTATTAGGGGACAAGGGTTTAATGGTAAAATCTTGAGGAAATTAATAGCAAATGATCACGCTTCTGTAGGGACCTTTAGTTACCTTTTCACTATTGTGAGAGAATATATCATCCTTGCCGTAAACTGCAGCAGAAGGGAGCCTCCGGCTCTGTGGTCAGGTCTGTAGCTCTTTACAAACCCTGCTGAAACATCTGTGGAGGACTACCGTGTGTCCGTGAGCAGACCCTTCTGCAAGGGACTTGCTTCCCAAGCTTTCAGAGAGGTCTTTGGGATTTAGGGTTTGGTTTTGTTTTTTCTTTTGCCCTTCCCTAGAATTGTGCATATATGCTAAAATCTGATCAAACTGAGAAGAACCTCTTTTCATATACTAAAGTTTCACTTAGATGTCATCACTCTAGGCATAGATCTAGGACTTGTGTCATGGACCCCACTTTTCAACATACCCGGAAAAACTAAGAGGTTTGAAATTGTTAGGCCCAACTGTCTGTGCAAGTATAAAATTTCACTGAAATCTCTGAAGATTTTCTACTGTATGTTTCAACAGGCACTTTGGCTTTCTGGTGTGAAGGAGGACACAGAATGTGCTTTTAAATTGTACTTGTTAATGTAAAGGAAAAGTAGGCAAAAACTGCGTTCGAATGAAGTCAGCAAGTGGATTGCTTGGTGTTGTGCACAATAAAAAGATTTGGGGGAGGAAGGGTGGTGTTTGGAGTTTGGGTTGGTTTTGTTGTTTGTTTTTTTTTAAAGAGTGTATCAATTTACAAAGATATGCTGATCTGTGAATATGTGACCAGGAGGAATTAAGCGTATCAACAAGAGAATTGCATCGATGTGTGCAGCTGTGAAAAAGAAATATGCTAACACATAGTCGCATGTACTGAACTTCTCGGGTGAGCTTTCTTGACACTTGCCTGCCCTACCTCTTCCTTCTGTGCATGTGGCAAAAAAGCCCACAGCTTGTACTCTCATTCCAACTACTGACTTGTGCATTCCCATTTTCTTTTCTTTTCATTGCAAGCTCTGCTTGTAGTTATACAGTCAGGTCTCCACAGAGTAATTTACTGGCAGAATCTCTCCCAGAATCCAGCTTGAAACCAAGCTGTAAAAACAGCTGAGAGTGTAAATAATTCATGCAGACAATATGACTTTTTTATGTAAATTCGGTGCATTAACCCTCTATTATAATGATGGACGACAGATATGGGCGACGTTGCCTTGGTAAGAGCTAATGGATGGCCGCCATAAATTCACTGCACATTTTATTGTGTTGCTGGAAATTGTGCCTTCAGGCAATGCTGTTTACTTTTATGTAAAACTCAGGGTTCCCTAAATATTACAAATATTTTACATCCGACTCCTCAGCATTTGGGCACAGCACACAAATCAAGCTTTCTTCATCTGAGTTGTAATTAAAGGTTTGGGTTTTTTTCAGGGACAATTATCTAAAACTATAAAGAGAAATATTTTTTCCCCTTTAGATGTTCGGTTGTTGATGTATTAGCAAAACCTTTGAAGAAAGATATTAAATAACTGCAACATATAACTTTGCATTAGGCTATATGTTGTATGCATACATAACAAATTTGGAAATAGTTTCTTGTTACTCGTTTTTATTTTTTACCATTTCTTGTGCTTAGTTACACATAAAATATTCTTTTTTTCCCCACACATATGCTTCTCTCTATAATTCATATCTATTTTATCAGGGTAAATATCTGAACCGTGTCCTTGAGGAATTCTCTCTCTCAGTAAAAATGGAAACTTCAGTTCATTTCAAGGAATTTTAAATAAAGAATTTTGGTTACTTTTTGGTTTCATATGTTACTGTTTTGCACAGACCTTAAGTAAATTAGGATGATACTGGTGATTTTTCTGACACAAAATGGTTTCAGCCAAACAGATATACTGAAGTATAATGTTTTCTCTATGGGTTTTTTAATATGTTATTATTATAATAAGTATACAATTAATTTCAAACCATCAATTTAATCTCCTAGTACACTGCAGCCTTGGAAAAAGAAAGCAAGAAAAAAGCAGTCATATGTGGAAAAGGATACTACTGCTTCCAGCAGTGTGAATTGAATCCCTTTTGTAACAAAGGTAGTTAACATCGGGAACAACGGCGTGTCCGTCCCTTTGCGTGTTTGCCGAACACCAGCTGGCCAGAGGACCCTGATGACCAGAATGGTCTCTTGGGAAGCACCTACGAGGGAGTTTATTGAACGCTCTATTGGAATTTCTGAGGGAAATCCTGTAGATCTGTTGTGATAAAGGCATGTGCTCTCAGTCTCCTTCTTTCGGTGGAATGTGCCATTTTTTGGCAGTTTTGTTTTGATATCTGTATGAAAATACGCTGCACAGAGTTGAATATGAATGATTTCAACTGAACTAGCTCAAGTAGAAATGCATTACACTTTCCAAAAAACCCTAATTTCCTGAGGACTAAATAGAAGGCATGCTAAGAGAGGTAAAAAACACTGAATAAAAGAGGAACGCAATAACTATGAGGGAAAAAAAAAAAAAAAAGGCTAATGAAATCAGTCTTGTGAATCACATGTAGTATTAAGCAAAGGCTAACAGTTTAATTGCACATAAACCTATTTAATAATTGGATTTATTTTCTGTCCTGGCTGTGCATGCTCGTTTCAACTATATTAGGAATGTCACAAGATAAAAGTGCATAAGCTGTAACCAAGGGCATTGACTTATTTTTTCAGTCTTTAATATTGACTGAGATTCCTAAATTTGGACTTTCAGATTTTGCACCTTATTCTTCTGACGTGCTTTACTGCCCTGAAGCCACTTTGCAAAATTCGTAGCGGCTTTCACATGCTCTGATGCTTCTTGGGACCAATTCAGTCTTGAACAATAGATCTGTGTGCAGTAGAGCCAGGAAATGTTACACAGGAGATCATGGGCTTATTCCCCAATAACATTTTGATTTGTAAAGTATTCCACTACACAAAACACACACAGGAGACAACATTAAAAAACATTAGAGACCATAGCCAGCAAGACAGAAAGGTGGCTTAAAAAACAGATTGGCTGCATGGCCTGGGATATAGGCAGGACACACTAAATAATCAGTGGAAAATGTTATAGAATAAGTGTTTTCAATATTTTACACTATTCGTCCGTTTAACAAATCTCTCCTGGGACAGCATTTTGCCCTTAAAAAAAAAAAAATCACTAGTATCCAGACAAATGTTTTTTCCCTATTGTTTAAAATAAATGTGTTTTCTGTAATTCACACATCCAGAGAAGGCCAGTTTTCCAGTCTTGTTCCCTGTCCAGTATGTTTCCATGCAGAGCAGACACAGTCGTGGAGCACTGGGAGGAGGTATAGGACAGGTTTGCTTTTTCTCCCCCACCAGTTTGATCTGTTCGAAGGAGGTATTGTCTATCATCCAGGACGTATAAATGTTCAACAGGATCCCGTTCCTTTATTTCTTATGTAGAGCAGAATATTCCTGGATCCATGGGTCAGTACCATGCTCTGGGTAATGATATGCAGAGCATAAGGCATCATTCTGTGCAGGTATGCAATTTAAAGGTCAAATGTTCTGACCTCTTGAATATTAATATATGGCTGTCACCCTGTCTTGGACAGTTTGCTTTCATGTAACTCGTTGCAAGCATTAGAAGACTTCGGCTGCATGGGGGACAACTGCACTATCCTCCCAGTGCCTCTGTACCACTGCGTGACAGTGTGTATCTCGGAGGTGACCAAAGGAAAGGAAGATGTATTCTGAGGTGGAAGGAGGGCTGGACAGCAGACAGGCTGCCTTGTAGGATTGTGAAGGGAACACTTCTCTTCCTAGCGATGAATACATCCCTGGGCCGGTCCAAATACAATCCACAATTATAGATTACTACAGGTCAGAGAAGTCCAGATAAGCCTCATCTATGGAGATTAAAGAGCCTTTCTTAATAGTTTTGCTCCAGAATAGTAATGATCTTATATTCTTCATCGGATGTTCATAGAATCATAGACCGTTTAACACTGAAAGCAAGGAGCAGAGCTTTAGGGCTATGGCTGCCGTTACAGCAAGTCAGTGGAAACACAAATCCGTGTAGTGGGAAGGTGAGACAAAAAACTGCAGCAGCGCACCTGAGAGCTGTCAACAGGGCTGTTTTCTGAGCTGGAGCGGCAGCGGAACAGGGGACAAGTTCTTGAGGGATGCTTTCATGGTGTTGGTTATACCCATCCTGCAAAAAATAGCAGACAAGTGATAAATTGGGCCTTCAAAGTCAGGCCTCCACCTTCACTATGAAGTCAAAGAACCTTTACAGGTTGGGGTGCTATAGTGCAGACAGCAAGAGTTGTTCATAGTTTTGTAGGTGGGGAGGGATTTGCGTGCCTGTGGACGATCTGGAGCAAAGCAAGATTTCTGCCCTCCCATTTCCAGATTTCCAGATTCTGCCCTCAACAATGAGGAATCTTCTGGCGTTTGCCTTGTCAGAAAAAGATATAGAATTCATCCCGCCCTTTGTCCAATATATAGTCATCTGTCAAACCTAAAAGGTCTGTCCAACTGCAAACTCTACCTAAGCTCTGTCTCTGCCTTCTTCACATGAACGTGACAGAAGCGAGCACCTTTCCTCCTGGAAGGGTGCTGGGAGAACAAGATGTCCCTATGTAAACTGTGGGAGAGGTTTCACTTTGGTTAATTTAGGGGTCATGCAAAGAATGACACCCAGGCTGGCCCACCCATTCCTCATCTCTAAACGCAGCATTGCCAATATAGAGTAAAGGTTTTTGCTAGCCCTCTTCTTCTCTGTTTAATACATTTAAGTACTGCACTCTGCATATGAAGAATAGTGATATTATCAGAAAGCATTCAAAAACATATGTTTTAATGAAATGTGTTGACAACTGCTGAAGTAAAGTTTTTGTTAAGTCTCAAGAGTTTAGCCATGACAAGCAGTATTAATGAATTGAATTAATTAAAAAGCATTTCAAGATGAAACAGGGCCTGTTCTATGTAAAATGCTCTATACATTAGACAAGCATTATGGAAATCACTGCTTTGTACTACACTGTAATGCAGCCATTTATAAAAGCTTCTCAAGATCCATGGATAGCACTAATTTGGGTTTAGCGTGTCTTTGAAATTCATTGAATACAGCATGTGCTATTTAAAAGCATGAAATCTGGATAGTTCCACTGCGATCAAAGTTCGTACGGCTTAGAGAGGGAAACGGGAGCTCGACGTTACTGGAATGAGCGAGTGGGCATGGAAACAGGGTGAGCCGAAAGAGCACCTGGCGAGCGCTGGCAGAGGCTGGTGCCGATGTCTTTAGGGAGCAAGCTGTCTGGCTAGCAGTAACTCAGGGTCCCAAACTAGTCTGAAACGCGAGCCATTTTACTAAAAGAGGCATTTCTCTTGTTCCAGCCATTCCTCTGCTTATTGGCCATGAACTCCTCTCCTTTACGGACGCGGCTTGTTCTTCAGCATGTCTTCTCCTTTCCAGGTTGTTTTTATGCCCTCTCTAAGGGTGATACCATCAACTCTGACAAGTGGCATTACGAAAAAAATCTGTATTACACACCAGATATCCCTACTGGTCAGAAGAGTCATATGAGCATGTGCCCATGTGGGACCTTCCCCTCGGTGTGCGATGCTGTTAGTGGGAGCATCTGGCCATGTGCCTAAGAAACCAAGCACGAGAAAGGATAGAGCGGTCCTACAGTCTCCCAAGGAGACAGGTGTCCACTGGCGGCCTGGAGCACTGGGCAGTTCTGCCTCACCTGGCCAAAATCAAGTATAAAATGAGAGTCATTTGCAGGAAGCTTTTCTCGGTGGGAAATGTCTGTCAGTTTGCACACAGGGAGAAAACTTACCTGGGTTGAGTTAGGATTCTGACTTGGATTTGGATGAGTAGGGTAACAGCATCAACACATAACACATTAAAATAATATATCTTTAAAGTATTATTAGGTAGCATCTTTGTAATAAAAATATTGAGATCTTCATAAAATGTTCTTCATAATAAAAATATGAAGGGTGAAAGATGAGAGAAACTGTGAAAAACAATATGATTTCATACATGCATAGTGAAGGTTGTTTCATTTTATGTGTTTTAGGATTTGCCTTGTAGCACATTATTTCAGACGGATGCATCTTTATCTATCTCTTTTGTAATTTGTCTGGGTCTTAATCAAGGAAATTACATCCTTCAAGGAGAACTAGCCACAAAACTGTTGGTAGATTTCAAATGTTGTAATATATTAATACTGGCCATTCAGTCAAGACTATGACTCAGTAGAAAAGAAGAAGAAAAATCCTAAATACAAAATGAGAGAGTCAGGTTCGTCGAGCAATGTAGACAGACACTTAAAGGATGGTAAAATTTGTTAAATACTGAGCTACTGCACATGCTTTTAAAAATTCATTTGAGGCACTGCCTGGAATATCAGTAAATCTGACAGGCAGCCTGTTGTTTAGCACAAGGGATGATTCATTTGGCCCTTAGTTTGTTAGGAGAAGAGCTGCCAACATTGCATCCCAAAACGCTCAGAGAGATTCATCCCATAAGCAGGTATGATTCTGCTCTGTCAAAAAAGCAAGAGAGCTTGTTCTGCTACTTCACTAAAACATGAGCAATATGTTTGCACTTGTCACAGTTAACATTTGCATTTAGTATCTGCATGGTGAGAACTCTTTAAGCTCGCTTGTACCTGCTAAACAGGCACAGGTAGCATTTGCGTCTGACCAAAAGAAGTCTCACCCCCCTGGCTAGATGCTGTACTACATGTAGAACAGTATCTGCCAAAACGGGGTCTACCATTTTCTATTTTCCTTCAGACTCTTCTTGCTAGCCAGACTCGAGAAAGGACCAAAAAGCCTTTTCTATGCAATCACGCTATTTTTCAAGGGCCAAAGCAGCCTGGCCTTGATTAAGTGACTAATTACTGCCGAGTCTTGCTGGCAGGTGGTACCTGTGAGAGGAAAACAGCTTATACAGGTGATGGCACCTTTCTCCTAATGTATAAGCATTGGTGGGCAGAGGTGGAAGAGCAGAATGATGGCAAGGGTTTGTGTGGTTGCAGCAGTAAGTTTTGGGTGACTTTGAGACTTTAGCCCCGGTTCTTTACTAAGTTTTATTTAGTAGCGCAGGCAGTGCCTATGTAGAGCAAGGTGCTGATGCAGATCTGTGTGTTATGCTGGGCTAGGTTTCTGTTTTGGTATAGTTAATGAGAAATACAGCTATTAGCAGCTGCCATGGCAGGCGTAACTGAGTAAAGCAGTCTCTGGGAATGGCCACTGAACATCGAAGGGGCTTAGCTTGTTTCTTGTTACTCTGCCCTGTATCCCTAAGAGGGCTACTGCTGGGAAAAATCCTGCTCAAAAATAAGCTGTACGTTGATGCAGAGTAGTTACCAAAATAAAATCTCAGTCATTGCTCCGCACTGTGAAGGCCTGAAGGCTGGTAAAATATGCGGTCATGTTGTTGTGGTTTGTTGCTCCAGCTGAGTGTGAAGGAGGGGAATGACTTTCAAATAACACAGCTAACTGCCCCTGCTCTTGAGATATCAGTATTTCTTGATGTCAGCTGGGTCACAAGAGCAGTGCTCTGAGATCACACTATCTGTCAGGCAGGGTGACCAGAGGGAGACAGCAAGTATGCAGCACTGCTAGGGTGATGAAAGTAAAGGTCTAGGGTGCTGGGCAAATGCTTGTTGCTGCTGACTGATGGTTAACACTGAAGTGTCCTGTGGTGGTGCTGGTTTTGAAGACCTGTATTTGGAACAGCTGTACATTGTAAAACTCTATCCGTGGGGGGACCTATGACTCAACTGAACCTGGGCTCCCAGAAGGTACAGATATGCTAACCAGCTACATAGCCAAATGGTCATCTCTAGTGTTGCTTAACCAGCTGATTCTAGAAACTATTTGAAGATACAAAGCTCAAGACATGCTGACAGATTCTATTACTAGTAATATTTGCTGACAGATTCTATTACTAGTAATATTTGCTAATTTTTGAATGATCTATCTGCCTGCATACAGGTGTATGTTTCTTCATTGTTGTTTTTTCACTTAGCAAACAATCTGGATTGACTGCGATTCAGCTCAGTTCTGTGCTGTTGGACCAGCATGTTCAAGTCAAAATACCCAGTTCTTTCCTAATCAAACTCACTGCATTTGAAAAACCAAATTGTAACTTACTCTGTGCCCGAGCAGGAAAGTAAATAAAATAAGGGAGGTAGATACTTGTGGGAGAAACAGCAGTAAGAAGGGCAGAAAGACATGGTGATAATGGAATAAGTATCACTTGTACCATCTCATTAAGGAGAACAATAAACATCTTTGACCCAGCCAAGATCAGCCGTAATCAGAAAGAAGGGCAGAAGACTGGTGTTTGACTCTTCCTGTTGCCAGAACCTCAAGGTGGAGTTGCACCTGCCCTGAGACAGTTGGTCAGACATAATGCCCTGTATTGTCAGCTACTTTTAAGAGAAGCAGAAGGAGTCTTCTCGGTGGAGAATTATTTTCTCTGACTCTTGGGAAGGACGGCTAGCTTGGAAACAGTTTCTAAAGCACAAATTGGGGAACAGTTTCATAATGCACTTTATTTTTTTATTTTTTTCCACTCAGTCACAGCTGAAAATAGCATCTGTAGTAGTTAAGCGAACATGAGCTTTAATCACTTCAAATGATGTGACAGACGCAGACTATGTAACAACTACTATTTGAATTATATTTTGCAAGGAGTGATATAGTTGCGGTTCATCCCGAAATCCTGGCTGGAATCTGTATCTAATCCCAAGTGAAGTAATTTTGTATTCTCAGCTCGGCATACAGTAGAACGGTAATCAGAATTGTGATAGCATCACTGAACTGCTTATAAGACACTGGAATTTAATGAGCATTTAAAAAAAGAAAAATCCTTGTAGTCTTCTCCAAGGAGAAATTGTTGTATGTAGTAAGGCAGAAGGTAACACTTTGAAACCTAGGGCACCAGCCAACCTCGCGTGTTTGGGAGAGGGCAAGTGGGCTCTCCAGACAGAGACAGTCTCTCTCATACGCATACTATGTACTACTCCTGAGAAGAGAGAAGCCTGAGCCCTTGCTGAAAGAGTGGCAGGGGGGGTCATCTCGAGTGCTTTTCTGATCTGTAACCTCATGGTGCTGCTATATGTTTCTTCCAAAGAGCGAATAAGCAGCCTTGCCACACAGGCTTGAAGGTAAAGCACAGCAGAGTTACCAGTTCTAAATAGTTCACAACCTCACAATAATACAACAAAAGTCTCGTCAACAGCCCCCAAAACAAGCATGAAGATATTCATTAAATCTGATGAGGCTCCTATTAATTAGGGTTGTTAAGTGGTAGTTACACTTTTGTTAGTATTACCATTTGGAGATTTAACTAACAAACCTAATGGTGCTACTCCTGCAAGATGTTAATTAGATATGGCAATTCCACTTACCATGCAGCCTCGGCACACAACCATCACACATCAATATTTAATTTAATTACTGATGTTGTGGTGCAAGTCACATCTGATTTAAGAGATAAATATGCTTAATTAATAATGAGATAAAACACATACAGTATGTCACCTTTTGTCATTTGAGCTTTATTAGGTATAGTAAGTAAAGACAAATGTGAACACTGGAGAGGCCATGACGTGGTGCGCTGCATCTCTGCGTGATCCTTGCCCTTCAAGTCACCTGAGCTCGTGCTGTATTACAAGTAAGACAAACAAAGCTGCAAGTGTGCAGGGTACCATTCGACATAAAGATATACTTATGTCTTGAGTAATTCATCATTTACTTCATTTTTTTTTGGCATCATTAAAAAAGTGAACATTCATCTTGGATTATATGTAGCATCTACAGAAATGAATTTTATCAGGTTGGATCACAGTGTTCTAATTTCTGTTGATGTGGCCTGGTACAGAGGACAGGTGTGCAAGAAATCATTCTGTGGCAGCATCCTTTGTCAGCCGCCTTCCCATTGGCATTGGACATTCTCTGTTCAGGGCTTCCTGCAAGAGGCTGTTGAGAACAGTGTGTATGATTGTCATGCCACAGGGCAGAGTTCTGGAAAGGTACATGCAGAAAGGTTGCTTAGCACTTTGTCCAGGACTGGATCCCGATTTCATAAGGGACTTTACAACCTGGACTTCCAGTCTTAGCCCCAAAGACTTAAATACAAACCAAACGAATAAACAGGTACCGTACAACCAGATCTGCACCAGATCTGGTGAAATTAAGGAAACTTCTCATGTTCATTTTTTTTATGAAGGATCAAAGCCTGAGAAGGTCCCCCTCTATACGCAGTGTCCTTTGTAAGCCTGTGCTTCCAGGGGTTCACAAGCTAGCACTAGACGTTTGTGTGGGTTGAAACTTGCTATGCAAGATCTTTGCCTGGGGGCCATTGGGTTTGATGTGTTTGACAAAATTTTAAGAGCTCCTAAGTTAACTGCGCCAAACAAATAGTTTCCTAGAGGCTGAGAAGGTTTTTGGAACTTCCCTGGAGGAAAATTCCCCATTGGCAGAAAATCTATGAAAGCAAAAGCAACTCACGACATTGTAACCTACTGAAACATATACAGCTCTCAGATCTGCATGTAATCAGGTTTTTTTCTATATTGTATCTAACTCTTCTAGTATTAATATTGAGATTAACTAGGATAATGGGGGCCATCAAGAATGGTTAGTGAAGGAGACCATTTCAGTATGGTCTGAGAGCTCCTCTCAGAAACAAAAAGAGCAGCCAACAAATCAAGACTGGGAAAGCTGTTGGCTGTCTGAGCCTGTTTTAATACNGCTCCACCAGCCAAACCTAACACGGAGGAGTGGTGTATTAGGAACACTTTCCCCATGAGACCAGCAGCCTGAATGACTGGCCAAGAAACGTATGGGAGACAAGAACTAATCCTCTCCGAGAAGAACGTGTAATTTTCCCCCAGGAGAGAAGTAGTGCCACAGCTGTAAGGACAGGGTAAGAGCAGCACTGCCTCCAGCTCTGTCTGAGCATACTGCAAATCTACAACTTGCATGGGAACACTGAGGCGGAACGTCACCATAATGTACATAGTGTGTGTTTGAAGAGAGAGTGGAGGAGGTAATAGCGTAGCTCACGGTGATTTGGCTTTCAGAGAATAGGCAACACCAGTTATACCAATACCACGGGTATGCCCTGGGCAGAGACAGACTGTGATGGTTGTACCACGATCAGTAGCTAAAATGGAGGTGTAGCATAAAATTAAGCTCTTGTAATGAAGTCGCACAGGTTGATGGAGGCTTTATCCTGCTTTGTGGTTGGCAGTTGTATTGATATGTGGGGCACGAGAGAGTCCTGTTCTATCTTCCTTACACTGCTGTTTTGGTAAACATTTGTGTGTTCCCTTTTATTTCTGAGAGCTTGCAGTCTAATCCTGAGGTAGTCCTGAGTGCTCCAGTTTTATATTCTTGTCTTGGGGAGATTTTGTAAGTTCTCCTGTGGCAGAAAGTGGGCTGTGTGCCCCACACAGCATACCCATGAGCTGACAGAGTATTAGAAAACTGGCTGATCCTTCATGGAGCCAAAGGCACGCAGGAAAGTGTTAATATTCTTTCTCTTTTCTTTACTCTTCTTCCTTCCAAATTCCTACCTGTCCTCGTGGGGGAAAAGCTGAGCACAGTCTGGCCCAGACTGATGATTCCAGCGAGCACATGTAATGCCACTAGCACCTACATGTGTGAAATCCCCCTCGCTTTCTGCAGAATGCTCTTCCAGAACAGGGCCTGGGGCTGTCCCTTATCGTTCAGGCAGCAGCAGCCGCTGAGCACAGGCAGTTGTAGTACTTCTCACCTGCCCAGCTTGCCTGACTTTTCCAGGCTTGCTAGTGCCCGTGGGAGATGAACTTGATCCTCCAGCTCTCCTTGCCAGTCGCATGCTTCCTAGAGACTTGCTTTTGTATTAAAGTGCCTGAATCTGGCCTCGGGATTCAGGAAGGCAGTATGCCACTGATTATTATTGATAGCAATTACTGCAAATTAGGATATACACCCAGATGACATCCAGCAATATGGGCTGAAGCAGATGAAAGATCAAACCAGTCATTTGACAAGGGAATAATAGTCACCCAATCCTTTCAGTGGAGAACTGTTTCTGGCTTCTGCCGTTTGGAGTACCTGCCGATATTCCTACTGTTCTGTTCATTTATACTTGGACATGTTCCTGAGAAGCTGCAACTTTATTTAGACCCCCTTTCTTGTGGATAAGTAGTTTAAAATTGTTTCTTCAAATTGTTGATTATTTTGCACTTGTCTATACTAGTAGCTAATGGAGTTGTGTTGCAGAAGACTCACAGCTGGATATGACAGTCAGAACCAGATGTTCACACCCTAGGCCAGACACAGCTGTTTCTCTGTAGCTGGCAAGGGACGTAGAACAAGTAAATGCAGAGACAGCAAGCCTGAAAAAAACTCTAAGGTAATCAGGCTGAATATGCCTGGAGATTTAGGACATCTGGAAGATTGCCAGAGGGCTATTTATTTTGATGTCTACACCTGCTGAATGGGAATGCTTTGTGTGAACTCAAAGCTTTAAGTGATACTCTCTCCCTTTTTCAGCACTCCACTCCCTCTAGGCAGTGTTGCTTGCTTGATAAATTGTGCTCTACAACTGAGGTTTGGGATGTTTTGGTTTTGGGGTGGGTTTGGTTTTTTTTAAAAAAAGCCCCTAAAACTTATCTTGTTTCCTGGCTGCTGATGAGGGTAGAAGGAAAGCGCTGCAGCAATGGAGAACAGAAAGGGAACAGTGTCATAGACTGCCCCTTGGAGAGTTAAAGTCTGTAGGCAGTGTAATCTGCTAGATATGTTGTGAGCCACTGGAACAAATTTCTTTGCCCCTTTTATAGTGAATTGGGAGAGAAATTCCCATAAGCTTTTTACCTACTGGCCTGTGCACACTACCCCTTCATGTGCTCAGTGCAACAGATTTATCCCACAGTGCCCCGTCGGGCTCAGCCCTGCTGGCATGCAATCCCCTCTTTCCAGACAGCATNGAAAACACATGGGAGAATAAGAGGGAGAACGCTAACGCACAAAGCAGAAGCGGAGCAATAGGCAGGGAATAATAGAAGCGCCAGTGCTTGCAGTGAGGGAGGCTCTTCTTCAAGGGTAATAAAATAGAACTGCTGTTTTTTCAGCTCCATGACCCAGTATTGTAGGTGGTCACCGCAGCTGGCACTGTGATCTCTTGGTATGATGGATGTGCTGCAGTTTCCAAAGGGTGTGACTGAGGTGTGGAATTCAGCGCAGTGCTGAGCTCACACCTTCTGTCAGCTGCCAGAAGTGGGAGAGGCATCCTGGGACCTGTTCTCTCTAATTACACTCCCTGGTCTTGACAAGTAAATGCATCCAGAATCAGAGAATGGGGTGGGGGTGGAGAAAGACAAATCAAATGGCCCATAACAGGTTTCTGGTTGATAGCATGGATTCAGGGGAGCTTGTTACAGTGAACAGATATTACTTTCCAATACCTCTGCAATAAAATTTTGCTGTCAGCAAGAATCCATATTTTTACTGAAAGATAAACCAAGATTGTTTAGTCAGATGTATTACAATAAGCCTTGGAGTGTGAGTGGGGAAGAACACGTGGTTAGTAAAGAAATAAATCTGTAAGTTAAATATATTTATT
>VZTL01050580.1:0-20776 GCA_013400535.1 Scopus umbretta | reverse complement strand
ATACACCCAGATGACATCCAGCAATATGGGCTGAAGCAGATGAAAGATCAAACCAGTCATTTGACAAGGGAATAATAGTCACCCAATCCTTTCAGTGGAGAACTGTTTCTGGCTTCTGCCGTTTGGAGTACCTGCCGATATTCCTACTGTTCTGTTCATTTATACTTGGACATGTTCCTGAGAAGCTGCAACTTTATTTAGACCCCCTTTCTTGTGGATAAGTAGTTTAAAATTGTTTCTTCAAATTGTTGATTATTTTGCACTTGTCTATACTAGTAGCTAATGGAGTTGTGTTGCAGAAGACTCACAGCTGGATATGACAGTCAGAACCAGATGTTCACACCCTAGGCCAGACACAGCTGTTTCTCTGTAGCTGGCAAGGGACGTAGAACAAGTAAATGCAGAGACAGCAAGCCTGAAAAAAACTCTAAGGTAATCAGGCTGAATATGCCTGGAGATTTAGGACATCTGGAAGATTGCCAGAGGGCTATTTATTTTGATGTCTACACCTGCTGAATGGGAATGCTTTGTGTGAACTCAAAGCTTTAAGTGATACTCTCTCCCTTTTTCAGCACTCCACTCCCTCTAGGCAGTGTTGCTTGCTTGATAAATTGTGCTCTACAACTGAGGTTTGGGATGTTTTGGTTTTGGGGTGGGTTTGGTTTTTTTTAAAAAAAGCCCCTAAAACTTATCTTGTTTCCTGGCTGCTGATGAGGGTAGAAGGAAAGCGCTGCAGCAATGGAGAACAGAAAGGGAACAGTGTCATAGACTGCCCCTTGGAGAGTTAAAGTCTGTAGGCAGTGTAATCTGCTAGATATGTTGTGAGCCACTGGAACAAATTTCTTTGCCCCTTTTATAGTGAATTGGGAGAGAAATTCCCATAAGCTTTTTACCTACTGGCCTGTGCACACTACCCCTTCATGTGCTCAGTGCAACAGATTTATCCCACAGTGCCCCGTCGGGCTCAGCCCTGCTGGCATGCAATCCCCTCTTTCCAGACAGCATGTGCCCGTCTTGCTGTCCTCTTTAAAGCTCTTGGGATTTTTATTTTACAGAAAGCTTAGGTGTTAATAGTGGTAATGAGCGTGCTCCTACACTGACGAACATTTGATTAGGATGATTTCTCTGGGTCAAGGCAGAAATTTCGGACAAACCAAAGAGGATCAGAGGGAGAAGGACCACTATCTTAAAGTTGCTTACAGGGTAGAGGTTTCTCAGAAGATGCTTGTTTCCCCAAGTCCCTGTCTTCCTGTAGGGAAATGAGAACATCTGGCAGGTGAGAGAGCAGCTACCTTAGGGAGCAATATCCACTGCTGCAATAGTAATCTCTTCCAAACACACAAAAATCTGCCTTATATTTGATTTTTACTACTATTTTCCTGGTCATTGTTCTGATGCATTCAGCATAATTCGCTGAGCAACCTTCTACTCTCACACTCTCCGCAGCCATTAACAACATAGATTTTGCCATCTCCCCAGCATGTGCTGAGCAGTAACCCTGTTGTAGTTGACATGCAGCATATGCAGTTGCACTGATAATAATTGTGCCCACTGCTGTCAGTACCATTCCTGGTTCTCAGATGTGCAGCAAACAAGCATTTTCTTTTTTGCTCATGCATGTGACACTTCTTCAAATGTTGTTATTGTTCTGTACTGGTTTTGGTGGGGATAGATTTAATTTTCTTCATAGTAGGTCATATGGCACTGCCTTTTGCAACTGTGATGAAAATGAATAGTGTTGATACCACACTGATGTTTTAGTTCTTGCCAAACAGTGCTTACACAGCATCAAGGCCTTTTCTGCCTCTCAGGCTGCTTCCCCCCAGCGAGCAGGCGGGGCATGGGCAAGAAGCTGGGAGGGAACCACAGCTGGGACAGCTGACCCCAGCTGACCCAAGGGATATTCCATACCATATGACGTCACGCTCAGCAATAAAAGCTGTGGAGAAGACGGAGGAAATTGGGGGACATTCAGAATTGCAGTGTTTGTCTTCCCAAGTAACCGTTATGCATGTTGAAGGCCTGCTTTCCTGGAATTGGCTGAACGTCTGCCTGCCGATGGGAAGTAGTGGATTAATTCCTTATTTTGCTTTAGAATCATAGAATCATAGAATCATAGAATTGTTAAGGTTGGAAAAGACCTCTGAGATCATCTAGTCCAACCATCATTTACTTGCACACGCAGCTTTTACTCTACCCCTTAAACCATCTTTATCTCAACTCATGAGTTTTCACACTTTTACTCTTGCGGTTCTCTCCCTCATCTCACCATGGGGGACTGAGTGAGCAGCTGTGTGGTGCTGAGCTGCCTGCCAAGGTTAAACCACAACATGTCCCAAAGGAAATAGTCAATTCAGTGGATTATCTGAAAGTGCACCATAGTTCTCCCTCAGTTTCCCCACCTTTGCTGAAGGACACAGTGGTTTTCCTGACCTTATTCTAATGGAATATCTGTTTCTTAACCTGACGTGGATAGTGGAAAAACTGATGTGTTGTGCTATGATGCTTTGCCAGAGGAAAAGGGTTTTCTTTGATTATTTGTTTGCTTTCCATTAGCAGATAGGTGAACTACAGAGAGTGCTCGAGCTGACACCTTTGAAGGACACCAGATTTTAAAACAAATAAAAGGAGACCTACTGTGTGTTATAAGCAATAATCAATAATTAAAAGCCTTGTTAAAGCATTGCTGAAGAGTACTTCAGAAGAAAAGTAGTTATACTGCATTTCATGGTTAATTCAATGTCAATTAGCTGATTGTTAACTTCCCTCCAGCTAAATCTTGTTCAGCACAGAGAAGAGAAATCAAAAGCATTCTAGCTTTAACAAGCCTAGTGTTTCAATCATTCATCTCTGCCCGCAGGCTCAAAATCAATGTCAACAGACGTTTCATTGCAATTTTATCAGCCATTTCTGCATGTCACTGTTTTCTTGGCTGCCCTGATTGTCCCTGAAAACCGTCTGTGGGAATCAGAATTCATCTTGAACAGAAAGCTGAACTGACCGCGCTTACTCTCACGTAACTCATGGTTGGGTTCCCTTTCATCCAGGTAATAACAAGTGCCAGTGTCCACCCGAACTTCCGAAGTGGCTTGGTGAACTTCGCTCCTGTGGAAAGGCCCGCAGGAAGCCGTCGAATCTGCCATTAACGTGCACACAGCCTGGGGTCTGGTGCAGCCTGCTGCCCGGGCTGGGGTCCCTCAGCACCGCGGACAGCCCCCGGGGGTCCCTCAGCACCCTGGACAGCTCCTGTGCCCCCCTCAGCACCACGGACAGCTCCGGTGCCCCTCAGCACCACGGACAGCGCCCGGGGGCCTCAGCACCACGGACAGCGCCCGGGCCCGGAGGTGGGGGCCGGCCTCGGGGTGAGGGGTTTGTGCTGCTTCAACCCTCCTCCTCCTCAGGCACCAAGCCGAGCGGCCGATTTCAACACGGACGGAAAGACAGCTGCAGGGGCACGAATATCGCTTTAAAGCGCGAAGAAACTGAGGGGCGCTCAGGCGCACAAAGTTTTCTACCTGTGCTTGAATTGCCTGTGGAAAATTGTGTCAAAAAATAACAGGTGACCGTATAAAATCCGTAAGACACCACAGACATTCCCCTTTGCTTCACAATGACGTCACTAATCGTGAGGTTCGCTTCTGTGAACAGAATCAAGAACAAGAGCTAGGCTGGAGCCTGAAGTCAGCCGCTAGTGGTGCTTGAGTCTTGTCTAGCTGTTACAGAACTTGAACTGATAACAGGCCACTTTCTACCCAAAATCAGAGTATTTGACTGCTGCAGTCATACTACAGGCAATGTAGTATGGCACGGTACTTCTTGCCGATTCCAGACCTGGTCTGTGGTGCTTCAGCTTCGCTCCTGTCTTACAGCAGTGTAGACAATAGATCCACAAGAATGTTTTTCATTTTCTGTGACTGATATGGAGATTGTCTCATCAAAGAATACATCCTTTGGGGCTTAGAAGTCCGTGCCATTTTCATCTTTCAGCTGTACAGCAACAGTGTTTATACATATGGCATAAAGCAACCAACCTTCTGGAAGCTTAAAATAATACTGCAGCATGGACTACTGCAAACGCTCTGACATTGTCTTCTCTCCTTTATGCTGGCTTTCCATGCTATTAAGTAATGCTGTGCCACAGCCAAGCCCTCAGTCCCACCTTGTAAGGTATTCTACCCAAGCTGCAACTTTGGGTTGAGGACCTCTGTTGTCTGCTATTTAGACCACATGAAACCATCCATCATGAGACAGAGTCACCGACTTCATGGATTTTTTTAAGGTTTGGCTCACGGGTTTGGATGCTGCTTTCCAGGAGGCACAAACAGATAGCATTTGACTTGGAGCTATCCGCACTGTTGCGTCTCCTGCCTTTAGTCTGTGTGGTAGAATTCTTTCCGGAGCGTTACATTATGTTTTTGCTCATTTAAATTCTGTCTGAAAAAAAAATGCTGTTATGACACCCACAGTATGATATTCAGTAGTACTGCCTGTTCTCTTGAATAAAAAATATAATTGGCAAAACCAGTTTGTATCTGTATGAGTCACCTACATGTCTAGTTGCTATAACTCTTTTATTCCTTCATTCATTCACTCTGTCATGACTAATGGTTAGACAGGTTGTTTGTGGATAGGCGCATCTCTACGATAGGCCTAGCAAACTGAGCATCAGTTCATTCTAACAGGAGATATATGTGGATTACCAGAAGTGGATCTGTATGTGCATCTCCCCTCTTTTGGGGGTTTGGCTGGGGTTGGGTTTTTGTTGATTGGGGGGTTTTGGGAGGAGGTGGGGTCATTGGGGTTTTTTTAAAGTAACTTTTCAAGTCAGCTGTTTTGCCCCTCTTTTATTCCACTCAAAAAATAAGCTCATGGACAATACCATGGGTATCAGCTTTACTTGTATGAGATATTTGAAAATAAGTTCTAACAACATTGTAATAGCTGCTTACATAGGTGAGGGCTGTGGAGTTACTACCCTTGAAATGACCTCTGATTTATTTTCAGATAGGGGCCTGATTTTCAGTGCTATTTTAGATAATGTTTTAGACTTCAGATCTGTTTCTAACTCACAATGACCTAAAACAGTGAATGTTTAGTTCCAGTTACTCTTGCCCTTGTTGTTATTTTTGTGGTGCTCTCAATAGTTGGGTTTTTTTTCCACAGGAACCACTAGTTGGCCATGAAGAAAAGGCTATGTCATACTACCGTGCTGCTCATTAATACAGTGAATTAATGTGGATTTATAAGAAAGAGAAACTTTTATTTTCCCAGCTGAGATGTCTGTCTTCCTCACCATTTTATGGTTCTTTCTGTTCTCCTGCCCCCGTGTTCAGTTTGAAACTGTTGTCGTCAAACATCTACTAGGCAACCTAGCAAAAGCAGACCAAAGATAGGATTGACCTACTCATAGCTCAGTTCTGAAATAACTTCGCTGTAAAAAATCTGTATCAGAAGGTGGGACAGACTTAACCTGAAAAAATAAATTATTGGCCCTGTAGGGTACAATATACATACTCTCAGTGTGTATTACCCTTACATTTCAGAAAGAACTGATTCATTTTGGGGTCTGTGGCTTTCTGCCTACTTGCTTCAGGAACAGGGTGTACCAGTCCAGCACCTGGTGAGAAGGGTGGAGTCACCATCGTTACCCTTAACACACGAATTGGTTCTTCAGCCGTTATCCTCATTCACCTTGGATGAAATGACTTAATGAAACAATGTGATCTAAATCTGCTCACCAAGATTAAGAGAAACTAGGCATCTGTCCAGGCAGCCTTTGGTCAGTGCTGCTACTGAGGCAAACGGGAGCCAAGCCAACAAAATTGAGGTTATTTCCCCAGCTCAGAGATGTTTGCTAACACTGACACAATGCCTGTGGATCAGATAGAAGTTTTAGAAGTTCATTAGTTTTGATAACAGGCAGGAGGCCCACTCTGTTGCTTCAGTTTGTGTCTTGTTGGTGGAGAAGCACCTACAGAGAGGCAAAATAAAGTACAGGCCAAAACAAGCCCACACTATTGTACCGCATGTATCTGAAGAGCTGAATTCTACGGTTGATCTAAGAGTTTCAAACATATTTGCCTTAATGGCTAGCATTGAATTTCTGATTGTGTTTTCCCAATTTTGCTGCGGGTTTGGTGATCGCTCTTGTGACAATTCAGTTTCAGTGGGGCCCCTGCCGACAGTGATGCTGAGGAAGAGTCCAGTTCAGGTACCTACTACTCAGAAGGTCCTTCATCATGGAACTAGTTTTCTCTACTTCTTCCTTTTTCTTTTTTTTGTGGGTTGGTTTGTTTTTTTTTTTAAGAGAATAGATGCTTTCATTCCTGTCACAGTAAGGTAGAGTATCGTTGCTGTAATGAAGCTTTGCTTTTGTGCTACTGTTCCATGCTGTCTTGCCTTTGTTTTTGGATGTTTTGCTTGACCCCTTCTTAGATGTCCTTGTCCTTTCTTCCCACGTTAGAGTCAGAGGTAGGCATGAGAATTCCAGAGCAAGGAGGCTTTATGGCTTCATAATACATAATATGTAAATTCACATACCAGTGTCTGACCCTAGAGTCCAGCAGGAGTTCAGAATGGGAAATAGGAGGGAGAGGTTTCTGATTGCTCTGGTTCAAGAAAAATCTGTTGTAATAGAATTTTTGTAGAGTACAGACTGCTAACAGTAAAGGTCTAAGCTAAACCATGCTGCATGACATTAGGGATTAGAGCTAAACCAAAGTTTCTGGCTCTTCCCAAGGACCTATCCTGTTGGATAGCAGATTTCTTTCAGGCCAGAAAAAGTCACGTTCATGTGTTGTGCTGGGTCTCCAGTCACACAATACGTATGAGCTAGACTACTGGTGTTCAGCCTTGCAGTCTGAGTTTATAGTTGGCAGTTAGGGCGGCGGGGAGGATGACATGGACTGGAGGGGAATCAGAGGCTGCCATTTCCTCCTTAGACTGAAACAAGAGGCATGGCACGGCCCCTCTCTCTCTGAAAACATGCATGCGCATTATCAAGGTCATGGTGGTTGTGGGTTGACGGTTGGACTAGATGACCTCAGAGGTCTTTTCCAACCTTAACGATTCTATTCTATGATTCTAAGGTTGTAGCAGCAATAATAATGGGATGGGTTTGACAGAGAGGGAGTAGGCATGACCCATGAGGCAAAGGCAGGGGCAGGAGAAGAATATGACTTCACCAAATGCAGTTTGTGGGTTTTTCTCTGCTTGAAACGCTGATCTTCACTAGGTCATTTTACAAACATTCCATCACTGGAACAGTGTTCCACCTTAGCTTGGTCCTGTGAGCATATGATACTTCTTTTGGGTTTTCTCATATATATTTTCCAGTGCAGCATCTCGGTTCAAACTGTGGCTGCATGTTCTTTGTCAGGAGATGCTTCTGGTGTTTGTAGAACTGTGCAGAACCTAGCAGGGTGGGAACCAGATGGCTGGGGCCTACCAGTGCCACCAGAACACCAGCAATATCAGTGAGGTTACCTAAGTTTCATTGTCAGAGTTCCGTTTCTCCTTGATTCTGTCTCAGAAACAGCTAAAGTCAAGGCTTCTTTCATGAGCTTATGCTAAGAAAAAGCTGAAAATGCAACAGTGAAAAAAAAAAAAAAAAACCCACCAAAAGACTCCAAAATTCAAAATTGTTTTTCTTCAGGAAGATACCAGTCTTGCTGCCATCGGTGGAACCAGCAGTTTGCCCTGAACTTGATACTGCATTGACCGCTCTGTGGGCACGCATCTATCTCTTCATGCAACTATATCAAAATAAGTATTTGGTTTTCTAGTATGAACTTTTAAGAGGAAAGAACCAGTCCCTTGTGGAAAGATGTTCATGTGAGCTGACAGGAGCCATCCTCTCTTTTCAGGTTCTAAGGGGTGTTTTCAGTGCAGGAAGGTGATTCTTATCTCCTAGGATCTCTTTCTCTCAAGGCTGCGGAAACAACAGCCAACTTCTTTTTTTGCCTAAATTAGCTGACGGTAAAGAAAATGAAACACTCTGAGGAAGATTCTGAGGGAAACAAAAAGGGGGGAAGAAAAAAAATCTTCATCTGAAAAAAAACTGAATTTTTTTAGAATAAAATAATATTCTCCTATTTGGATTTTTCAATTTCTGGGACTTTTAGGTTAAAAAAAAGTGCCTTTTCCTATTAAGAAAATTGCTTTCACTTTCCTGTAATGAACAGAGTTCTGTTTCTAATGATGGAAGAAGTTGAGTGTAGCTGGAGTGGGGATCCGACTATCAATGCGTCACTAGCTAAATGTGATTTGAGATGCAGTTTGCTTTTCTGTATCTCAGATCTCAGGGCTAAACCACAAACTGTACATGACACAACTAAATTAATATTTAAAAATAATTACTTGCTGCCTGAAGGTAAACAGAAAAAGGGTAAATAATTGATAGCACTGGGACTGCGACACTGTAAGTCTGCTGAGCGTTTATGATGTGCTGTGAAGGTTCAAAGGGATTGCTCGTCTGCTGCCTCTGAAGGAGGGTTTTTGCTAATTATTCCAGGGCTTGTTTTGTCAGCCAGCAATGTTTTCAGAGTTTGAAGCATCAGAATAGAATGCCAGCTTAATTTAGGCGAATCTCTAACTTAATTTACTAACTTTTCTTCCAAGATTTGCATTGTAAATGATAAGGTGATTTTCATATATATAATTCTTTTTTTTTTTTTAATCCCATCAACATCTGAAGGGAAATTTCATGTGGTCTGCTGCCAAGAATGTAGAGTAACTTGCGCTTAAGGAGTGCTTACATAACGTGCCACCCTATGACAATGCCTGTCTGCAAAGCTTGATGATGCCTTGATAGCTGGCAGCTATTCACTTTTCAGTGGTAAATATCCCTCCTTCTTCTACAGCCCACCATCAGAATAACCAGCGTTCGAAGTGGCAGATGACCATCAAGAAAGGTCAGTGATTTCAAACTGATTCGTTTTCTCCCCCCCGCCGTCAGAAAAATTCTTACACTCATATTGCATTGACAGTAAAAAAAAAAAAAAAAGAAAAGAAAAAGCTGACTTCACACAGGACTTCACAGTTTTCTGGTGTTAAGCAAAAGATAAGAAAACACACTGGCAATAGATGCAGAGAGTCAATAGCTACAGGTCTACAGTGTATTTAAATAAGGTGCCGTATACCCCTGTGGGGCAGTGATTGTGAGATAAAACTTTTGAAAAGAGAGGAAAAACCAAGCAGATGTTAGGATCTATCAGGAATGCCAGCTGGGCCAATCAATTTGGGATTCCCAAAGTGTTATTCGCGATACATACTTTACTCAGCGCTAGAGATGGGACCATGGATTCCTGTCTTTGTGCCCAGTCAGACCTTCAGTAACAGCAGCCACTGGAATGCGTAGCACTGTATCACGCTTTACTTTCATTGCTTGAAAATGCAACTTAAGCTCTCATTTGGATTTTGCAAAAAGAAAATCAAATACCATAGTAAGGTGTACAAGCATGAGTGTCATTTGAAGACACACAGTGATTCTTACACTCCACTGAACAGCAGTGAGGCTTTAAGTGGAATCCGTGAGACTTTTTCCAGCTGATGTGCATCTGGAAGTAAACAGTAAGAATGACTAGATAGAAAACATGATGTGCAAAGAGGGACTGACAAAAGTATGTTTTGCTCAGTCCAGAGAAGACAAATGGGAAACAGTAGAGCAGCCATCATATACGTTAAACGTTGCAACAAAGAGGAGGGAGTGCTCTGTTCTCCCATATGTTTTTTATAACGGCTTAAACTGGGCTCTAGAGGGGGAAAAAGGGAAATACTTCTGATGGTAGAGATAGGTCACAGCTAGAGAAGATTGCTGGGGGGGCGCTGTGGAATCTCTGTCACTGGAGATTAACAACACGTCAAATAAATATTGTCTGTAAGGGATGATTTTAAGAGTACCTCAGTCCTGTCTCTCTTCCAGCCCTGGCAGTCCAGGGCTAAAGAACTGAGACACAAAGAAGCTGAGCACTGAGTCTCGAGTGGGATGTCCGGGTCTGTGTATGTTGGGTCCAAGCTCAAGGTTTCTAAGAATCATATTAGGAGGAGTGAGGTTGCGAGTTTTCATATTTTATAACTACTATTGCAGCATTTGGATATTCTTGTATTCCTAGCTCCACGGGTCCTTACTTACCTGAGAATCCTCATTCTCATTGATTAAAAACAATACTATTTCTAGTCTTCACGGTTTCGGAGGAAGGCTAAAAGTGTGGCTGTCTACAGCCAAGAGGCTCAGAAAGCAGAAGGCAGCGTGTCTCTGATATGCTTTCATTATATCACTGGTGGGGCAGGGAATTCCTGCTTTTTCGTGCTTGGGGTTCCCAATGCAAGGAAAGGCAAAACGAAAAAAACCAAAAAAAGTCTACTCTGAACTCCGTTCCAACATTCAGGTCACCACCCTTCTCCTTTCTTCCCCACGCCCAAGACCACACACTTGCACTTGCACCTCCAGGCATGCATGTCTGCCTGCCAGCACAGGAGGTTACTGATCACATCACAGTTCTGGTTGTCTTTCAAAGAAAAATGTCCTAAAAGAAACCCCAAGAGCTCCGTGGTTCAACCCCACCCCCTGCCACGGAGCACGGCCACACTGAGCTGTGGAAAGAAGTGGTTTTTTTCTTGTTGTGAACGTGGCCAATGGGTTTTATAGGAAGAAGCGGCTAGACACAAATCATCCTTCAAGTGTTTGCTGCTTTAAGGGAATGTGGAGCATTGAAACGGACTGGGGCATCTCTGGCCAGTACAAGAATCATAGGGGGAAATTTAATTTTTCTTATCTTTCTCTGAAAAAGTTATTTTGCGTTATTTGCAGGAGTGTCGTCTTATGAGACCCAGGCCTTTGTTGTATCAGCAGCTTGAGGAATAGGAAAATGGGGATTCTTTCTTGAACACTGATGTGAACAAGCACAGGACAGACCCAGGATGAAATTACAGTACCTGCTGATAGCCAGATGTCCACCCAGGTGCTCTAGCCCTTCTGTTCTCTCTGTGAGAGCTTGCTGCTCTGAGTGGGAAGTCAGTTTTTAGCTTATTCATCTTTTCTGTTTGATGTCTCTAGAAGAAAGTCGCTAATAAGGTGTTCAGAACCGCTACTGAGTCAAACCCGAGGCTCAGTCCGCTTTTCCAACAACTGGCCCAGCCAGGTCTGTGTTTCAAACACCCACAACACAAATGATGGAGAAGGTTTTGCAGGTACTGAGCAGGCTAAAGCTTCCCCGGGTGCCAGGATACAGTTCACATTTATTTCCTAATACATTTTACCTCCCGCACGGGCAGTACCCCCCCAGTAAGAGCCACCCTGCTGTAACTCCGTCTTGTAGACTCCTGCAGGTATAGGTAGGTTCACTTGGAACAGGACAAGAGGTTACTGTCTAGAAGGGGAGGTTTTCTCCTGCTTAGCAGCAATGACGAATGATTTTCTCACTGAGCACTTAGTACTGGACAAGACCGATCCTTCTTCAGCAAGTTCCTATCCGATCAGCCTGCCAGATGATAAAGGAAGAACCTGGAAGGATCCCTTTATTGTAAGTAGGTCTTGAATACAAGGACATTTTCTAACATTTCCATCAACTGCTGAAATCCTTTCTGCAAAGGATTTCACTCTGTAGCAGTAAGGTGACATTCTTGTTCTTCTCCAGCTCATAAACACAGATATTTAAAATTCAGTCTTTTCTGGGAACTCACTCTCAACACTGTGTTGAAGAAGGCCTTTTATAAAGGATGTGCTCACTCATGGTAAATATTACAGACACAGAGGAAATTATGCTTTTAAAAAAAATTGGGAAATTTGCTGAAAGCATTAGGCTTTTAAATAAAAACGCTCCATTTTGCAGGACTGATGCAGTCAAAAAATAAAATCTCTGGGAATAACTACTGGACTGAACACTACTTTGGTTTGTCTTTAACAGGGAATAAATTGCCATTTCTACAAACAGTGGATGGTATTGCTAATGCAAATTTTGTTTGACTAGGAGATTTCTGCCAGGGTAGTAATTTGGTGTATTAGGAGCTTAGTCCTGTAGAAAGGACAGTAGTGAAAATAGCTCCTGAGCATTGATGGAGTCAAAAGCTAAAAGCTATCACCTTGAAGAGAACTTGCCTTGAAAACGTTGAGGCTTTCGGAGGTGTATGCCAGCAGCTGTGAAGCCAGCCGTCCCAGTCAAGCTTCCCAGAGAATGCAGTAACACATGCAACAAAGAGATTTTGCTAGTGAAATACCCACTTGTGAACTGTTCATGGGTATAAGAAAAATGGATCTGAGGTCTTGCCACCTGAATTCCCTTCCTCTCCCTCGGTGGGTTATCAGCATGAAAACAGGAAATGAATTGGACACCATTAATAAAACATAAGCCTTCGTGTTCAGGCTCTGTGCTCCATCGTTCAAGTATAGAAGACACTGTGTGAGAAGGAAACAGAGGAGTCAAATCCACAAGTTCATTTACTCTTTTTAACTACACAGCAAACTTTCACTCAGACTTGGAACTAAACCTTGCTTTTCTTCCCCTGAATTCATTGAAAAGCTTTTAAACCCTCATACAGAAATCCTGAAGGATTGTTACTGAACTGGGAGTAGTCTTTCAGAACATAAAATATTGTCCTAATAAATTTCACCAATAATTAGATACTGTCAATACTGGGTTTTATTCAAAAACGTCTTTCACTATGATGTAAATTTTTAGACCTTGTTTTCGTGCATTTGCTTTTGGAGCCGTTTACATGGCGCAGATTTTTTTCGCTGTGATAGATGCCCCATTTTTTGCCAGTTGCTTATGTTTGTGATTGTAGGAATGTCCCAAGATATGTACCTTGCTCGCTCTTTTGGGGGCTCATTTTGCTAGCGGGGAATGTTTGATTCACCGGTCTCATAAAAAAATGTTGTTTTCCACCAAAGAACAAAGGATTAGCCTCAAAGAATAGAGGTCTATATGAAGTAGACTGAAAGAACCCCCCCACTGCCAGCACCACCACCTTTTCTGTCTGTATTTTAAAACCATCTCATGAAAGCTTATGGTCACAGCAGTATGCAACCCAAGGATGAGAACTCGCAAACCTGTTATGACAAAGTCATGGGAACAAAAGCAGAAGACCCGGTTCAGCCAGACAGAGAGGCCTTCTGCAGCTATAATAAAGGCTTGTTTTGCTCTATGGGGGAGTTTAATTGCAAAATGCTTAGCATAGGTGAATCATAAGGAGCCTAACCATAGGAAGAGGTTAACCACAGTCATAGGAAAGATTCATCTGAGGCTACAATAAACAAGTTCTTGGTGGGAAGAAACCAGAAGACTCTCCTCAGCTGTGGACATGCCCACTCCTGAAACTCAAAGGCCGAGTTGTGAGTCCAAAGCAGGAATTCTCCTCCTGACATTAGATAGTTCTTTTAGGAAAGAGCCAAGTACAAGGTCAGGTGGAAAGATAAGATGTTTATTGTTAGTGGGAATTTTTGTCAGGCTGCTGTGACTGGAACCACCAGTTCATCTCCCATGGAAGACAGTGCTTCATAGTAAGGTCTACCACAACTGTAAGCGTAACCTGGGGATTATTAGGACTTCCTTTCCATATTTTTGAACAAACTGATATATTCTCACTGTTAAAAAAATGTGAAAGCACCGCTTCCTTGATCCTGTCAGGAGCAAGAGGCTTCAGTCTCTAGAGATTTTAGGCCAGGTCCAAATTCCTTTAATTATGTCTGTTTAGTCTCCTTTGAAAGAACCCATTTGCTCGATGTGCCTCTTGTTTAATTCCTGAAATGCAGAAGTAAAACCTCAAACCGGGTGAGAAACCAGGACAGTAAGACAATCCATGTTCGGCAAAGTTACAAATTCAGTGTTATAGTTCAACTCAATTAAACATAATTTTCTTGGCCGCCATCTACAAGTTTGATGATAGGAAATTGGATTTGACTCATTACAATACAAAGGGGCAGTTTGGTAAATGTACATTTTCAGCCAAAATCATTAGTCAACTAACAGAGTAGAGTTATGTTTTCATTGAAGTTTACGTTACCATTTGGTTTACTTGTTTTTGCTGTCTGGCTCCATCCATAACAAGTACAGCCAAGCTCTAATTCTCAACTGTTTGAAGTTATTCAGTCTCGTGAGAGATATGCCAGACAACTCATTGGACAGTATTCAAAGTATTAGTGAGGTTAATTCTAATTGCACAGAAGGATCTATATTAACACTTCTATTTCAACACAATTTTTGTTACTTGGGGTTTAGGTCATATGAATTGTTCTTCTACATGATTGCATTTCTGTTGTCAGAATGTCTAAATATTAAATACCAAAATTACTGTACAATTGGTTTGTATGCCAAAAAACTGATATTCCTTTGGTTGTGTCAGAATATTTTTGGAAAAATTCTGAGCATTTCTGGAAAAATTCTGAGCCTTCAGAATGACAATCTGGAAAAAAAAAAAAAAGTTGAAACCGTTCTTTTCCCTCAGAAGGATTTGTCTGGAAATGCCCATTTCCAGTGTTCCCATCCAGCTCTAGCCAGCACTTAGACCATGGGCTGTGGCGGCCCTTGGAGAGAGCCGAGGTGCTCTGGGCAGTCCCTGGGAGTGCTGCACGCAGCGTGGGTGCTGGAACCCACACGGCAGCCCCCCTCCAGCGCTGGGGGCACGCGTGTGCCAGGAGTTGCAGAGCCCAGAGGCACCGGCGTTGGGTGGGGGATCCACAGCAAGGGGGGATCCCCCTGGAATGGGCTTGGGTAGAGACACAGGGCCAGGCCTGAGCTTCGGGGAAGACCTGATCAATGGGCGCATTCTCTCTGTCGGTCTGCGCGTGGGTGGGCTGGGCTGTGCGCCGCCGCACCGCTGACTCTTGCGTGGCTTCCACCTGCGCAGCGTCTGGCACTCTGGGGAGAAATAGCGCCTAGGAAATGAAAGAACCAGAGGAAAAAGGAAATGCTGGAGGCAGAGAAGCGCTGCTCTGAAAAACCTCTTTTGGACAAATGCTTCCTATCCAGGAACCACCTTCTGTTTGCAATTTGGGGTTATTTGGAACAGAAATTGGGAAGTTCTTTGCACAGTGAAGAATAATGCAGCTGAAGCCTTGCTGTTTGGGATCAGCTGAGTGGAAGTCTGGGTGAACATGATCAATTGAGTGGAAGCCTAACTGGATGTGTTCATGGAGGGGTGCCTTAATGTGATTGAGGGGATGTGGGACTGAGCATGATTTATTGAGAGTAATTGAGTATTCAGTACTGGAGTAGGAACAGGAGTCACTTAACTTAGATTAAAACACAACAGCACCTGGTGCTTGCTGCAAATACATTTTTCCTGGAAAAAGAGATAGTTAGAAATAGCCTTTGTTACCCCTTTAAAGTGTTTTCTAAATGACAGATCTTTGTTCTTTTTGAAATACTGGTATGTTAAATGTCCAAACGGTTCTTGCGGAAAATGAGGCCTCTGTTAAGTGAGCAGTGCCCGCTCATTTTCCAGGTAGAGGTACTAGGTACCCGTGGCCATTTGGAAAGGACTAGCAGATGACTAGCCAGCAGGGAAGGCTGGGAAAGACCACTCGGTCCTGCCAAAGGGTCTGAGCCAGGCACTTTTGCTGCAGTCATTTGTTGCAGCTTTCCTGGTAACGCTGCCTCTGATTTCCTTGTAAGTATTTCCTGTGACTAAGTTTTTAGCCTCTCCCTATAGCAGTCTGGTTGATGCCAGTCATTTTTTATAGGCTTTTTTTTTTGGTGGGGTCGGTGGGGTTTGGGGTTTTTTTTGCACCTAGCCTAAACTTTTCCTTCCCTCGCTCCAGGTCAGCGCTTCTCATGCTGGTGTCTCCTGCCCCTCCCTCTCCTCATCCTGCTGCTCGTTCACATTAACTGCAAGATAATTAGAGACTGATCCCGTCCCCTGAGTCTTTGTTTCTCCAGACGATGGCTTAAATCCTACCCTCCTGCAGCAAACCCCACTGAGATCCTCAGGTTTGGTCCTTTTGGGGCTGCCTTTGCTGTTGTATCTAGTTCTCAGCACAAAGTTCTTTGATATTGTAATGTTGTAATGGCAGGAGACCCTGGTTAAGCAAAAACAGAACCGGCCCTCCCTCCCTCTGGGGGTTGTGGGTTATTAACAGAGCTTTGCTCAGCTGAGCAACATGGAACCATCAGGTCTCTGCCCGCATTCCTGTCTTGCAGCTTCAAAATTCTCATCCTATTTAAAAATGTAGGAACAAGGCAGCTTATATGGTCCTAGCAGATCCTCATCCTGGCATGGCTGCTGATCTTTTGAAGGTAGAGGCTCACAGAATCCTGCTGTCCACCTCTGTTCCTCGTGGGAACTAGGAACTAGGTCCTCTGTGGGGGTCAGCTTGCACCCCACTACTGGCTTGGCAAAGGCAGCTCCAAGGGGCAGGCATCCCCTTGACACCCGTGCCCATCAGGAAATCCTTGCTGTGAGCCCAGACCCCTGCCTGCCTGCCAGCCTCCACCCCTGCTCTGCCCCATGGAGACTTTTTTCTTTAGCGTTACCTGCTTTCTTTGAGTTCATTATGCGCTGTTGTAGCAACTGTTTTATTGGAATAGAAATTAATTCTATCAGCTGCAAAATCAGTGTCTCGAGTGAAGAACTCTTTTGGGCTCGCTTGGCACAACCTACTTTTAATAAGCCCCGGTTACATAGTAGTTGTTAGGCCTCCTTCCCAGGTGTTTCACACTGCTCACTCCACTGCGTTGTGTGGAGCCAGTACCAGGTTGAATGGTTCGCAATTTCTTGCTTCTCCTTTTCCTGGTCATCCTGACAAGTAGAAAAGTTGTTTCATGTGCTCACTGCAAACCCTCCAAAACTCCTGCTGGACTGTTTCCAGTGCTGGGAATGCTGCCAGAGCTTCAGCCCCATCCTGTGTTCTTCCTGGTACGTGGACTGCTCTTTAAGTCGCGTTGACAAAAAGCACCAGATCTGAGACGCTTCTCGGCCCTGTAGCAGGGACAGGCAGCAGTATCAGAGCCAGACAAAGGATTTGGTGCTTTAGAACCAGGTCTTGTTGGTTTGGGATCTTTCCATTTGAAGGCTTCTGGCACATTAAGAGCCCTACCCGGAGTTTTTCATCCTCTTTCAAGCTGTTGTAATAAATCTCTTTTTCAGTTGGCTCAGCTAGTAGTCTGTGGTGGGTCTCCTGTGCTGTGCACATGCGTGCCCCGAGACCTGGACTGAGCACCACCAAACTCACCTCGCGCACAGGCTGCAGAGAAGCTGCTGGCCCACAGCACGCTGCAGAGTTGAGTGGATCTGGCAGCAGCGTCTGAATGACTGAAAGCTTCGTGTCGCATATGCAACCCGCCATGCACCCTGCTCTGCTGGAATTATGGCTCTGTGCAGCACCTGGCATTTGTCTCCAGTAAAGCAGGCTGTGCAGTAAGGCTTGGGAGTGCATTTTACATTGCAGGCGGCATAGACGGGGTGCAGTCCAAGACTTCCACATCTGCAGCTGTAGCATAACCAAGGGAGGAAATCCAGGAGGCTGCATCTCCCTGAACAACAGCACCACTTACAGCCTGGTCTCAGATGCCAGCCTGGGGCCAGAGCCACAGAGCAGCAGTCTGCCAGCACCGGGGAGGAGGCGGGCAGCTGCTTTTTCCGTGTGCCTCGGAATTAGTCCACCAGAGCTGAGCATGTCCAGATCCCACTCGGTGGCCTCTGTGGCCTGCACCAGTCCGTGCTGATGATGGTCTCTGCTGAGTGGCTCTTCGTGCCAGGGGCGTTCGGCTCAGCAGGGTGCCTATGCCTTGGGCAGAGCCTGAAGAGTGGAGCGATGATTTTATCTGCTGCTTAAAAACATCTCCTTGGAAAGCTTCTACCTGCTGCAACAAAGGTGGTGCCTAACCAACAGGAGAAAACATCCTTGCTTGTCTCTTGGTTTGCCGTAGTCTAGGACAGTGGCCTGCCAGACAGTTAGTTACCTGGGCATAATTTCTGGCATGAACTTGAGATAGCTGGAACTGAGGGTCAGACTTTAGCCTCTTCCAGACAATCCCACTAGCAGAAAGTATCTGAAGAATCTCCACAGACTCACACCCAATTTTCAAGGCCAGCATTTCTCCCAGCATACACAACCCTGCCCAGGAGGCTAGCAGGGTTACATTATCTGGAGTTTGCATCTGGACATGAGGAGGCAGGTGCTGGAGAAAACAGGCAGGCACATGAGCAGTCAAAGGCAAGAGCAAGCGTTTCAGGTCTGCACACTCAGCACATTGCATCCCATCCAAGCAGAGCCGGGGATGTTGAAGGAGTGAGACCGGGAACAATCGGGTATGTGTGGCAGGGCTCCCACCAGACTGAGCACCAGGAGTACGGCAGCATCAGTGCTCTGTGTGACAGGGGAAGGGAACTGCTTAAGGTGAGATTCAAGGATCAAGAAGTGGAAAAAACAAAGCATGTCAGGCTGCAGTTCCTGAGGGCTGTGATGAGAGACCCTCTGGCCCCTCAACGTTTTTGCACCATTGCTGGAGACGCATGGGTCTCAGTGGACCGGCATGAGGGAGGATGATCGCGCCTGGAGTGGGTCTCCATGGGAGGCACTGCTGGGGGGGCCGTTAGGCAGGGCAGGGCATTCAGGGCAGTCCCTCCTGAGGGTTTTTTGTGATTGCTGTTGCTCTAACTCATCTGCTTTACAGGAATGTGTAGGACAAAGCACAGAAGCTGGAGGCCCGCAGTGCCGGGCGTGCTGATACCAAGAGCTGCCTTGGCTCCCCTCCTTTGGTGCCATTTAGGGTGACCTGCGGCAGC
The DNA here is from genome assembly GCA_013400535.1 of Scopus umbretta. Lineage (NCBI taxonomy): Eukaryota > Metazoa > Chordata > Aves > Pelecaniformes > Scopidae > Scopus > Scopus umbretta. Next base: position 2,053 of record VZTL01050580.1, on the reverse strand, counting down.
CACCAGGAGAGGTGCCCACCCCTCCTGCGGGTCAGTGGCTACTGGAAAATGCTCCTCATGGGGCCCCGCGTCCTTGGAGGGGCTCACAGCTGCTTGTCACCCCCCGGGGCTGGCGCCAGCCCAGCTGCACAGCAGACCCACTGCTATGCCGCCCTGCTCCGGAGAGAAAAAAACAAAGCCAGGTGCTGAGCATCACAGGAGCGTGCCAGTGGGGAAGGCAGCAGGGGATCCAGCCAACACGGGCAGGAGTGCCAAGTCGGGAGCACCCTGCGCTAGATGGGGTGCCCCTGTGGGGTGCCCAGCCGCAGCCAGTGCCTGCAGAGCTGGCACCAGGGTTAGCACCCTGTCAGGCCTTTGCTTATATATGAGTGTTAATCCTCCAGATGGATTTTCAGCTAAGAGAATGTTTGTACAATTTAAACGGAGGGTCTAAGGGCTGTCCTGCCCTGGGAAGGGGCTCAGGCCACGACTGGGTAAACGTCAGGTGAGCGGCAGGCAGCAGAGACGGTGCCTGCGCTGGGAAGCATTGCCAACACAAATCTCTTAATAGTCTTTCAGTCTCTGCAAGGCCTTAAAATCAATCAGAGGATTAACTAAGCAAAGCTGGTTTTATGCTACATGATCCAGCTTTGTGCAATTGGATCTAACTTTGCTTAGGCCCACCTTTGTGACTGGGCTTGCTAAATGTGCCGCCCGCAGCCTAGGAGCCTGGTGGAGGAACGGCAGCAGCCTGAGGAAGAGCGCGGGAAGCCTTCCCTGGGGCGGTCTGGAGGAGCAGGGGTCCCACCGCCGCAGGTGTAACCTCCTCGGGAGGGCTGCCGGACAGCAGCAGCGTGGCACTGCTCATGCACACCAGTCGCTTCCCTCCCCCGGTGTCTTCTCTTAAGTCAGCATTTCTCCTTGCAGAAGCTCTCTGGATGGAAGCCACTGGCCCCCTTCTCACTAGCTGCCAGCTCCATGTGGCTTCTGTGACACCTTCTTCCAAGGAACAGCATGTGTTGTACTTTCCCATTTCTTTTATGGTAGTGGCTCCTGGGCATGGGTGTTCAGGTCTGAGCTGAAGCCTGGGAGCAGATACACCCTTCTCCTGCCACGTGCACTGGTAAGCTTCATCCTCAGAGGACCACTTTTGAGATGTCACCAGTGAGGGAAATGACGAGTCCCCCTTAAACACACACGCTGGCTCCTGGCAGATCAATACTTCAATTCATCTGATGACAGCAGGAGCAATCCACCCAACTGACTGACACCAGGCAGCATCTCTGTTTCAAACCAGGTGTAGGAGTGTTTGTTTAGCTTGTGCCAAAGCAGTTTGCTTTCTCTCAGGCTGAAAGTTACTCCTAGTGACAACGTGTGCATGAGAGCTGTGGCAGGTCCCTGACGGGACTCCCCCTAAACACGCTGTGGCTGCATGGCATGGGCAGATCTGGATGCTTCCACTGTACCTGCTAAGCAGTCATAGTGCCAAAGTGATGTAAGGAATAATGAAACATCCCCTCCAGAACCGAGCAGTCTCAGTTTTCTGGCAAAATTCTCCTCTGCCCCCTTTTTTTTTTCTGCTTTTTTCAGACTCGCTTCCGGAGCGTGTGGCTGGGTTGGTTGGGTCCAGCGATGCCGAGGTCGCGATGCAACTTAACACAAAGTGATACCTGGCTGCTGAATTACCCTGCTCCCCAGCATCTGCGCTGACTTGCGAGCCTCACAGCTTTAGGCCTGTCAGCCACCAGGAGTTCATCTATGCAAATTCACTACAAGAAAATGAGGTCTATAAATAATAGACACCTTGGGCCTGCACGGCAGTACAAGGTAATCCATTGTCTTGCTTGAAATGTATCCGGTTATATTTCATGCTTCTGTGTGAAAGTCACAAGGAAAGAAAAGTACCCAGGACAAAAGCCAACCTTTACTCACCTTCTGACCTAAAAAAAGAGTGGAGGGGAAACGTTTCTTGGCTGGAACTGAAACTGGTCAGCCAGAAAGCCAGCCCTTGGACCGAGGGGTGCTGTAAGGAACAGTCCTGTTGCCTCCCTCCCCTCTGCTTTTTTTTTTTTTT
>VZTL01050579.1:34863-57741 GCA_013400535.1 Scopus umbretta | reverse complement strand
CTTAATGATTCTATGATTCAGTATTTGCAGGAACCTCGTTCTTAGCTGTCTTCTCTGCTTTAACGGCTGGTGCCAGTTACCTTCCCATTTGAAACACAGGAAAATAGGGCTGTCTGTATACTTCACAGTATGTACGTAGTTACTATTTCAATACACTTAGTCTTTAAACCCATTTATAAACTTAGGAAATAGTTGTGAAGACTTCACTGCGGGTGAGATGTGGAGATAGATCTGTTATACCCCACTGTCTCTAAGAAATATTCTGCTGCTTCGAGTCACAAAGTCTGAAGCTTGGCCGTATAGTCATTACTAAGGAAGGACAAATTTGTGCCGACTTCGTAGCCGATATCCACGCAAACAAAAGCTTCTTGGCAGCCTATAATGGTCCATAGACTTCAATGGACTTAATACGGCATCAATGGACTTCAATGGCATTCACAGAGTTAAGACAACACTGCAAAATGGGAGTGTACTTTCCCAGTCTCTGTCATAAAAAGGTCTTTCTTGCCGGAATGTTAACGTTTCACCAGGAACATAACCACCGTGTTTTCAAATGTTAAGAATAAACACCACGGTTAACTAAATGTCCCTTGCCTATCGGCACTGCTTCCTGAGCGGCCGTGGCTTTGCCAGTGCTGCCAGTCTGAGACTCCCTGTTTGCGGCTCTGATTGAGCTAACAGTCGCTATTTATAAGAAGTGGTTTGGAGAAGTTCTGCAAGCCAACACCCGCACAGCTAGAGGTACGCTTCACGAACATGAACTGCAACCATTGTGTTACTTTGACCTGTCTCTCGTCAGTGGTTGCCTACCGTAACACTGTTGTCAAATGCAGGAGTTTTACACATGGGCAAAATAGAATTCCTCCTTTATCCCTCTGTGATCTCAGTTGTGGAGCTTCACAAAAGATGAAAATTCCTTTGTTTCTCTGCTGTGGTCCTGCCCTGCCTTAGACATGGTTATAGGGAGGAAAAGGGAGCGGAAGGGACCCGTTCCTGCTCTTTGCGGACTCCAGCCCCTGCCCTGACAGGATTTGTACGGGCACGTTGCACTGAACCCTGTGATGATACGGGAAAAAAAAGAGGTTTTACAGAAGCCTTCAATGTGCCATAGGTTGCATCATTGGTTTTCTTGATTTGCATAAGGAGAGGAGCTATGGCAAGCTAATTGGGGGTTAAACCCAGCATTATGGCCAGCTTCCCATCTTGGGTTTACACACCTCCACAAAGTGCTGGGAATGAGCTCTTAGTAAACCACTCCAAGCGGAGGGTGGCTGGCGTCCTGCCACCGGCATCCTGTAGGCGCCCTGGAGAGCTCAGGGCCAGCTCTGCACCAGCCCCATCTCTGCATCACCACCAGCAGCGGTTGGATGCAAAGGCTTCTGAAATAAGGTATCAACACGAAGGGCATCTGTAAATGCAGCCTCATCCCTCAGCATATTCACAAATGAGTTTATCTTTCAGGGTAAACAGAATTATTTGTCACCTATAGAAAACCGTCAGTGTTCTGAGCTATTTAAAGCCTCGGAGACAAGTCACTCATGAGTGCAATTCCACACAAACTCAGCCAGTGCTGGTTATTTGCCAGTAAGTGACCCCACGGAAATCACCGTGTACAGATCTCGGCTCCACCGCCTGGCCACCAAATGTGGTAGAACCCTGCAGGTGCTCTGGCTGTCATTCATTCGTTTTCATATTAAAATTCTACCTTTCTTTAGGAGCAGACTGCAGTAGCTGTAGTGTACAGATAGGAAGAAAAAATTACAGTTTATCACAAAGTTTCGGTTCCAAATTATTTTTCACCATCCCCTGAAGGACAAACTGTGGAAAGAAAGAAATCTGCGTGGACTGCTGTGTTTCTAAAAGGCCCGGTAAAATCAGTAGCTTTCTGTGGAGGGATGGTGTTCTAAACAAAGACCTTGGCCTTAATACCTGTATCCAGATGAAAAAAGTCAAAATTCTACAAGAATCCACGCTAAGATGAGTAATAAAAAAGGAAAGACAAGTGGACTTAACATTTTGCAAAAGCAAGAGCCCAGTCAGAACTAAGAAAAATATATTTTTCTCCTGTAAGCCGTCTCCCTCTTTCAAAGACTGAGATCACCTGCTTCACAGTGTCTTGGGTTTTCATTCTCAATGAAAGTGTGCTCCTTTCATGTAGCTTTAAATTGTTTTGAGATTTTTTTTGTTGTGTACCCACAGGTTTTTTTGATACGTACATTCATTAGACTTCAAACTCAGACAGACGCTTTTATTTTTGCATAACACCAGGCATCAAACACAGTCACTAAATAATACCTCAGTGTATAACTTCAGAACTAATCTTGGTTCCTATGCCCCACACACTGCAAAGGTGCATGCGTGGGTTTATCTTTGCTACCACGAAGCGTTCCATTCATTTCAGTGGGAGACACCACACGGGTAAAGTTGGACAAAGACTTACACGTGTGCTTAATTCAGATTTTGGTCCTAAATCGTGTGAAAAGAATTGCAATACAGATGAAGGTAAGGTACTCCGAATATTTCAATGTAATTGAAGCTGCTCCTTGGTTGGTATGGAGTAAGCCCTGTGAATACGAACAGACTTTTCCTTTCTACTGGAGCAAGTCCAAAAGGCAGATGAATTGCAAACATTCCCTTATATTAGGTACGTATTAAAGACACAAATAAAAGGGTTCATGATTTTACTTTTGAAATATAAGGTCTAGAAAGTAACTAAAAAGAAAATGCTTTCATGTGTCTACGTTGTTCAAATTGTTTATAGGATAAAAGAAATCGGAAACAGGGTAGTAGGCCACTTCATCAGCAAGAGAGTACATACCCTGCAAAACTACTTACTAAACATGGTAAGAAGTTACGTAGTCCAAGAAAGCCTAGAAAGATACATGGCAAGATTCAAGACATACAACAAGTAGTTTTGGGCTTATTTTTTGTGGTACTCATTTAAGTACAAGTTGTTTGCTGTTTATTTTTGACTCGGAAACCTTCACTTTCCTAGGAGTAGCCAAAAAAAAAAAAAAAAGAGTACACAACCTAGCTGAGAAGACCCTAAATTCTTATTGTTGCTAAGAGACAAAATGCTGCAAACTCTAATTCTGTCTGGCACAGATCTCTGCAAAGAATGACGAGCTTTGGCCATAAGGCTGGATGCTGGAATGCTACCAGTTCCTATGTCTGGATGTGTCCACATCCTCACTCCCAACAGGACACAGGTGCATACAAGCTCTCCTTCTCCCCTTCACTGTAGTTTTTGTGAAAAGGAAACCTCGATGTCTAGGTTGGAAAGGTTACACTATGCTCAGAGAGAACCATTCCTGCCAAATTGGTCCCCTGGGGCAGATTGTGGTGTTACCCCCAGAGGTCCCCTCATCACCACGGGGCTACGGACTTCGCCAAAGAAGTTATTAGGACAGAACCTCGGAACAGAGGGAGGATTCAGAAAGCTTGTCTCAGCAAATGCAAAGTTTCCATAGTTTGAGAGACACATTTTTTTTTCTGAATAGGAAAAAGAAAATGCCGAACGACTTAATTTTCACTTTTGCAAAGCCATGCAAAAAAATATTTGTAAATGTGATGGACAACTCAACCTGATCTGAGGGAAGCCAAGAGTACCTAACAAATTTGCAATTTAGTCTGGGTGAATTCCACATCTGAAAGTCGGTTTCATCCACGTGACACCATTTCTTGATCCTGAGGGTCCAGCAACCTCTGCTGCTTTTGTAAACAGGGAAATACTATTTTGTACATTTCACTAACAATTATTTTTTCTCAAGTCGTGTGCCATATGCTCCTTTCAGGACATTTTATCATGCTATGTGTATTATTGTAAAGGACTATTTAGCAGATGAAAAGCCCTAACATACAAATTTAAGGAAAATTTAGCCCATATTTGGACTAAGACTCATATCCAACCTTGGGCCTCCCGTATTTAATTACATGTTATTGTTTACAAGAATAAGAATTCTAAAGTAACTCTGACAGTGTATTTGAAAAGACGTTACTTGAGGAACAAGCGTATCATACACTCACACAAAGCACCAGCAAGAAGAGATGAAATCTCTGAAATCGATAACCTGATATGCAATTGACTTTTTTACTTACTTCTACTTTTACTGTTGTTTCCCTCTCTATTCTTTCTTCTACCTTACTTTCTTCAATTTTTTGGTGAAATGGGTTATTTTCCAACCTGAACTGGCAAACTCAAGGAACTTAAAATACCCAATAATAACAACGTAAGTAAAATGACCATAGGATATTATCCTTCAAACTGTTTTAGGAACACACACCTTTCCAGTAGGCAAAGACCCACCAGCTCTGTACAGAACTGGCTTTCCATCTTCTACTGTGAAAGGAGTTATCTTCTTTTGATTGCTTTTATCAACACCTATACAATTTTGCAGAAAAAGAAATTATTATCAGACACTATTGAAAAGACCACATTTTAAAATTAAAGCACTTTCACTGGAATGTTGAGGTTGTGATTTAAAGGTTCTAAGTTAAAGGAATTTAGGCAGGGTTCCTCTGGCACCCTACCATCCTTTGTTTATATCCAATGAATTCTGACAACATTTTTAAAGTACAGCCCAACTGTTCGAATCTGTATGTTTTGTATTAAACTCGATAATTTTCTGAGGATGCAATCAAGAAACCACTCCTGCATTTACCTTTCTGGGCAGGACTTTTAAAAATACATCAGGCACAGCATGTCAGAAACCACTGATTTGGCGGTGGATTGACTTTTATCTTCATAGACTGATCGGTTAAAGAAAAAATCTTCATCAGGAAAGAAACAGGGCATATACAAATATACAAGCACAGCTATAAGTTTTCTGCGAGCAGAACATAAGTCTGAGAATGAAATACACTCCTATGTTACTAAGCATAAAATCTTCACCTATTCTAAGGATTTAAATCAGGATCTGCCCTTGGTTCCTGGAAAAACCTCGTGCACAGAACTGAATTTTATCCTTAAGAGTGTAACAACACACTTCTCACAGATGTAAAGCTTCACACAGAATTGATCTTTCCTTTTTCCCCCCTTTTTTACCAAAACTAATGTTATGAGTGGCTGGAGTCTGAGACTGGATCACCAGAAATAGAGCTGCAGATGTCACCTTTGGTCGTCAAAATTCTCTCTGGAATTGCTGAAAAGAGGCAAAAGGCAAAAAATTATATTAGACGCAAGAAACAAAAACGTAAGAAGCATTCAGGTCAGTTTCTGTTCGACTTCTAGCCCTTGCTCACAGAAGCACCAGATGGCCAGGCATGCAATTAAACATGGGGATTGTGCAAATACAGGTGGGAATTTAATGCTCACTGGTGGTCCTCTCAAGGGCAGAAAGAGCAGCTCATTGAACACATACCCTAAAATATTTGTAAGTACGAGGGAGATGATTTTGCAGTACTTACCCTGCCGTAAGACAGCACTACAGTGAAGCTGTCCAGTCCCCATTCTAGATCTCTTTATTTGCCTGCCACCCCACCACACACAGAGAAGTGAGCTGCGTGCGGTTGCAGGTTGCTCCCTCTGCTCCAGCTGAATCATCTTCTCCCCGCTGCTTGTATCAGCAGGGCTGATCCGGCGAGTGCTGGGCTCCACCACAGCGTGCTGCGTTTCATTCCTGACACACCAGCTCTCACCCCACCACCTCTGCTTAAGCATCCCCCCCCCCAAATGGAGTGTCCTTCTGCCCTTGCTGTGACTCTGTTGCAAGGTTCCTCTTTAATTTCTGCTTTCAAATATATTGCGATAACTGCTGGGGAAAGTCAAAGTCAGCAGCAGGAACTCCTGGAAGCAGTAAAGGACCATCTACCACCTCTCCTGTCACTCTTCTGCACATGTAGTGGGACAGAATGTTTAGCAGGAAGATGAAGATGATGTCGTGGTGCAGTACTGAATCCATGGAGCAGTATCGCAAGATAACACCTGACGCGATCGTAGTTTTACTCACTTTTCAGGTTTGTTACTAAATGCAAAATACTGCGTTTCAGCTGCATGCCTTGCCTCATTTGAAAACAAGACTTGAGCACAAGGGCTCATTCAAAGAGCCAACATACCCATCTGTTTCTGTTGTACAGGAATATATATATATGCACATAGGTGTGTTACAAGCATCTTAAATCGATCCTCTTTCTAAAAGAAAGGGTGTCTAAAGAAGATTGCCACCACCAGAAAGGTGTTTGAGGGACCACTTATTTAGAAAGACACTCCATTTTCCAGCTGGGAATTGCTGGAGCCCTACACGCACTATGAACATTTGAAAACAAGAAAACAAAAAATCCGTGTTGAGAGTAAATATTTGCTCCCTGCCTCTCCCATCCCTAATTCTGTAGGGGGCAGCAGAATCGCACAAACCTTTCGATCGTGGAATTGGATAAACTAGTATCTGCCTGGATAAAGTAACGTCTGCCCGAATACCCGGTGCGGTGAGAGGTGTTATGGTCCCTCAGGGGCTGGCACTGGGATGCTGGCAAAGTGATGGACGCTGGTGAGGTGACGGACACCAGCGAGGTGATGGATGGCCGGGAGGGGGGACGTGGGCAAATGCTCCCAATTCAGAAGCTTCTGTTTTCTTGGCAAAGGGAAATCTCCAAGTGGTGCAGCACGGGCAGAGGGTTCTGAGAATCCTCAATGGGCAAAACCGGTGCTTCGGAGCTTATCATGAACCAGCACGATGTACGGATGTTCTCACATCCCCCCGGCCCGCAGTAGAGCGCAGCATCCTTCGCCTAGCACAGCGTGCCGCTGCCAAATTCACTCTTAAAGCCCTGTAGCTTCTCCAGCCCAAATTTCTGTCAAGCGCCGAATGTGGCCCGGGTGAGGACGGTCCCGCCACCCGCCCCACCCGTGCCCCGGGGGAATCATCCGGCCTGCCGCCCGCTTTGCCTCCCACCTCCGCGTCTTCACCCTCTGTTGGGAGGTTGGGGTGCAAAGGCCAACCCGGGCAGGGTCGGGGTCGGGGTCGGGGTCAAGGTCAGGGTCAGGGTCAGGCCCGGCCCGAGGCGTGGTCAGGCCGGCGGGGCAGGAGGCGCCATCTCCCGCGCCGCCCCGGGGGACTTTGAGCCGGGCGGCGCCGCCCGCCATTTGCCGCGCTGACCCACCGCCATGGCGGGCCGGCACCGGCTCCTGCTGGAGAACGCCCGGCAGCTGGTGCTGGTCTGCGGCCGGGGCGAGGAGTACCTGCTGCGGGAGGGCGCCGGCAGCCTGGCCGTGCTGCGGGACGCCAGCCTGGTGGTGGGGCTGTGAGTGCGGGCGGCCGCGGGGCCGGGGCCGGGGCTTGCTCTGGGAGCGGGTCGCTGCGAACTGCCCCAGCCCCGACAGCCGTCCCGCCGGCTGCCAGGCTGCCTCTGCCCGGTGGTTGCCTCTGCCCGGTGGTTGCCTCTGCCCGGTGGCGGTGGGACTGCAGCGACCTGCCTGCGTTGAAACGTGCCTTCGTAATTTTGGTTATTTCAGCCCTGATAACTTCCCTTACAATGCTTGCCTTCACGCTTCCAGCCTCGGAAAGATAACGTCTAGCCTGGTGTTGATCGTAACCGCTACCCTCTTCTGCCTCTGCTTTGTTTCTAGGTGAACCGACACGAACCAGTAGCAATCCTGTAAAGAATTTGTGTAATTGATGAAATTATAGTTGTTAATTAACACCAATGATTACATCTCTCCCATTTCTAAATGCTCTAACTGCTATTTGCCTCTTAAAATCTCAGCCACGTAGCATAGAGGTACCTTCAGTGAGGTACCCACGACGACTCCCGGTGACTGTTGCAGTGGCTTGAAAAAAGCTGGAGAAAGACAAGGCTGAAGGGAGAGAGGTGCTGTACGTGCCCTGGCAAGCTCCTCTCCTGTAGGTGAGGTGGAGCTCCATGCGTGGCTGGAGGGCATCTCTCAAGTGCGGTGTAGGGTTCCCAGTACCATCCTCGAGCTCCACCGGGAGAAAATTGCTGTTGAACCCAAGATCAGCCCCAAAGAGATTTAACCCTACGGTTTCCAAAGGCACAAGGGTATGGTTCAGGACTAGGCAATGGAGGCGGGTGATGACAGTTTGATTTCCATGAGGGGAAGAGTGCCCTGCAGATATTTGCTAGAGGACTGCTGTTAATTTGCTGATCCACAAGAGAAAAATAATGTTGCCCAGCAGAAATCAGAACAAAAGAGTACGAAGGTATCATCCTGAGGGATCGAAGCAGAGGACATGACAAGTGTTACGGCAAACAACTTGAAATGCATAGCGTCACCCCGTCATCTTCTGTGCATCTGTAAGATCAGCAAACCACCTCCTGTGTGCATCTTCAGTCCCGCTGAAGGTCCCTACCCCTGCTTTCCGAGACTTCTTGCGCCAGGAGCTCTGTTAGCGAGCGCTTGACTTTTCGACAGGCTCATGCTTCCTTTGTTCATTGCTTGTTGTTTGCAGAGATGGTTGTGTCAAAGCTGTGGGCCCGGCAGATGTTATTCGCAGTCAGTTTTCAGGAGCAACATTTGAAAGAATAATTGACTGCTCTGGGAAGTGTGTGTTACCAGGTAGGTCTATTTTTTCATAATGATACTATGCCAAATGGTGGCAAGTGCTTAGAGACAAAGTAAATGTGTATTAAACATTCCTCCATTCTTTTTCCTCTGTATTCAGTACTAGTTTGATAATATCTTGTGTTGAAGGGCGGAGTATCATAGCTGTAAGGAGAAAATTGCAGGACTCAGGATGGTTTTTTTGGGCTTCATAGTGGAGCTCTGTCTCCTCTTGGTTCATCTTACATCTGTTCCTCTGTGTTATAGATCACAATGGTAACATAGCTGGCCCACCGAGTGGCGTTTCAGATTTGCCTCTGTTTTCTCTACCCTTTCCATTCAGTCGTGGAGCTCGGTCTGTCTGTCCTGCCTGCAGCTGGTTGGAGGCAAAAGGGCAGCAGCAGGAGTTTAATTCACATACTCTGCAACTTTACCTGATAAAAAAATAAACCTGAGCAAGTCTATTGCATGTTAAACTTTGCAAGTGGTGGTAACACACGAGCTGTTAGACCTCTGTTTCGTTTGCAGTGGGCTTTGGCATTCAGTAGTGTTGGTTTCACAGCTCATTGAAAGAGCTTCTGCTACAGTAAGTGGACTATTTCTAGAGAAAGTGGACTATTGCTAGAGTAAATGCTAGCATACTAAACCCAGCCTAGGCACTTTGCTTTTTTAAAGAACACAGACTTAAAGTCTAATGAACTATATCAAAGTTTGTAATTTATGCCTTCTTCCACAGTTTGAAAATGTCATCAAAACAACATGAGAAACGGAGCAACTGATGCATTTACCTAGAGATGTTTTGCATAAGGTGTCAGCCAGTATATCTAAAAAATTTGAAAGAAAATTAATAGCCTTTGAAGAAAATCCTAGATTTTTGGCTGGTTGGATTTTTCTTTTTCTCTAACCAATAGAGACTTTATAGGGGAGCTTCTGCTGTCTATTTCATTTGCTTGCATGTTCATCAGCTTTTCTCTTACACAGTGAAATAACCTGAGTGTACATTTACTTTGTTTTCTTTAGGCCTGGTAGATGCACATACGCACCCAGTGTGGGCTGGTGATAGGGTTCATGAGTTTGCAATGAAGGTAATGGCATAAAAGTACACAGCTGGATTTTTCTTCCTCTTTTTTGATGCGTAACTGTTTCCACTTTCTAGTGACTCCCATCTTTCATTTGTAGAAAAATATGTCATTTCGGTCAGATAATCCAACTGAATACTGATAGGCTGGGAGAGGAGTGTAACTGCAGCCTTTGCAGCCAGCCTTGATATATTTTTGCATTAATTGAAGCAATACCCACCCGAGTGCTGCCTTCTATTACTGTTTAAGTCTTGATTTTTTTTTTTTTCCCCCCCACATAAATGAATTATTGAGCTAGAGATAGGTTTTCCCCTTGGGCTCGGGGGAAGCAAATCTTTGGAGTATTTCTCTTTATGTTGCTTCTTACATAATTTCTTCACTTCAGTGGAGGGGAGAGAGAAGAGGAAGGGGAAGGAGGAAGAATTAATGGGGATTTTTCCCCCCTCTTTTTGTCTCTCACTGCAAAGAGACCTCAAGGCACTTTCCAGAATCCCTTGGATAGAAAACACACATTTAATAGCTAATTGTATGGGGGGGGTGTTTTCTTTTTTTCTCCAAGCTGGCAGGTGCATCCTATATGGAGATCCACCAGGCTGGGGGAGGAATACATTTTACAGTGGAACACACTCGGAAGGCCACAGAAGAAGAGCTGTTTGATACTTTCAAACACCGACTCGAACGCATGCGCAGAGCAGGATCTACGTTGGTTGAGTGCAAGAGTGGATATGGCTTAAACTTAGAAACAGAGCTTAAAATGCTCAGGGTGATCGAACGCGCTAAGCAATCCATGGATATTGGCATTTCTTCAACATACTGTGGAGCTCATTCTGTGCCGAAGTAATATGACTTGATTTTTCTTGCTTTTGTTAAGTATTAACTGCTTTGCATTGAAAATTGGCTGTTATGTTCAGAAAGGTTTCTTCCGCCCAGCCTTCCTGAAATATAACCTATTTGAAACAATAGCCAGTATTTACAGAAGGCTCTCCCAAATATTAATTTGAAGGAAGACGGGGAAGCATTATTTAATGGCTTCTAATTTACTACTATTTAATGGCCAACATAAGCTTAGCGCAGAATCTCTGCCTCCAGCTGATGCTCACACTGAACATAATGTGGCTTACAGGGTTTCTTGTCCAGAAAGTTATTCTCTTCGGGTTTGCTGCTACCCTTCAAGCTTAGTCTCTGCCATGAGCTTTTATTTTGACCAGGTAACAGAAAAAGATGACTGTATTTAATCCTTATATACCTCAGTAAACAAAGCTTAACTATGCTTCCATGCAATGAAGAATTGCATACATCTTACGGGTATGAGATGAGTAGAAGATTGAAGTAAATGTGCTTAATCACAACTATTTTGATGGCTCAAGTAGACGTACCATAACAAGCCTTTCTCACTTTGATGTTTCTTTCCCTGTGATGAAAATCACAAGTTACCACATTTCATTGTGTGAAGGAGTTTATGAGTTTTAGCTAGGTAGGTGTCTGTGAAACACATATTTTGACAGATGAGGTGGTAAGCTGCTGCAAAACAGCGTTTTCTGATATTCTTAATGCAAATAAGATGATGATCTTGTGGATTCTAGGAGTTGTTAAACAGACATTTTCCAAACCACTTAAGCTCATGCCAGTTTTCTTTCATAATTATATTCCATAAAACTGCCCTGTAATTCAGTTATGCATAAATCGTCAAACAAAAGAGTAAGATTTATTTAACTATTTTTATTTAAATCATCTTGATCTAGGTATGTCTTAAAATGTAATGCCCTTTTTTGTTATAGGTACTTAATGGCAGCTCTTGACTAGATAGCCATTAAAAGTCTAATAGTTTTCTGATTATTTTGGAGTGATCATAGTCATGCAAATTTGTTACCGCCAATCTGCTAACATTGAATCCATTTAAAATCATTCTGTTTAATGTGAAACAAGAAAGCAACGTTATGCTTGCTCACGAAAAATGCTGCTTAGACCACTGTGGGGCTGCTGCCCAGGAGCTTTGTTAAGTTCTTGCTAAGCCATCTTCTTGCTTGCTTCTTACGGTTGGCTTAATTTACTATTTCAAGTCTGGCCTCTTACAGCAGAAGCATCGCCAGCAAGTTCTGATGATGATAAAGGCGTCAAATCTTCCATGTTGCCAGGTCTTGGGTGGCATGTCTGGTAAAGTTTCAATATGTGGAGTCTTAAGAGGAGCCTACCTCCAGACTTGCCAGCACTGGTTATTCATTTCTCCCACCTGGAAATTAGCTTTGGGCAGATGCTGAGAACTTGCTGTGTGTATCTGTTCATGATTTCTAGGTATACGTAATTAAGTCTGATTTTCTGCTTCTAGAAGGCACCACTGACGTGATTTAAACTGACCCTGCTCTGCACCAGGGGTTGGATCAGATAAGCTCGAGGGGTCCCTACAGACACGGTTGTTCTGTGGGACTATGGTACAGTGCATTGGTATTAGGCAGTACTTAAATAAGTATATGCCAGATGGTGCAGGCTACTTTAGGCTATCCTAGAGAAAAATGAGGCTGCTCTGTTTATAGTGATCCTTGTTCCTGTCCATTGCTTTTAAAAATGTTTCCAGCCTCAGAACTTCCAGTTCTTTAGGAAATAAACCTAAAAAGCTGACAGCAGGGGGGCAAAGAAATAACTGCTCTGTCATCCCTCCAGTCATAATTTTGAATCAAATTCATGATTTTGAGGATGTCTGATTCTAATTTTTTTTTTTTTTTTTGATTGGCAAAGCTTCACTGGGCTTTTTTCATCTTTAGGAAGAAATTTTCAAAGTGATTTCCTGAGCAGAAGTCTCTTGCATTAGAACAACAGCAGTTTTAAATTCTTGGGCATTATGTGTGTCCCCCCCCAAGTGAAACCAAGACTTATGTTTCCCTCTGTTTTGTCTTGGCTCTGATCCTAATCTTTCAGTCCAAATTCCTCCAGGTGCTGCAGAGTAAAAGAAGAAAAGGGAGAAGGCCAGGCATGGTAAAAGCTTGAGCAACCCCAATGACTGTTTCAGTGAGAGATGAACAAAGAAGGCCCATAAACTGGGTTCTGCTCTGCTTTGTAACTGCACAACCTCGTTTATAAATCCAAGCAGAATTTGGCTTCCTGAATTTGCTGCCACTGTAAAACTCCCAAGCTGCCCACATGTGACACTCATATAATGCTGGTCTGTGCATACTTTCCAGTGCTTGAAATGAGGATTGAGATGTCACAGATATTTAGCTGCAGTACGTCACTTATCTTTAGATCTTAAAATTGCAAAAGATTAACTCAACTGCAGGTTTTGGGGTTGTTTGCTCTTTTAAAGGCATTTACCAATCTCCTGGGTTATCTTTGTGTAATAGGGGATTCATAAATGATTGTGACTTTGGCAAATTGAATCTCGGGAGGCCCCCCTGATTTAGAAAGAGTTATGTAGTTATCACTCTGAATGATATAAAAGGAGGAGAGTTAAATTTAAAATAATGGTTTGTGCTGCATGTCCCCTTTAAGCTTTGATACTTGCATAAAAATATTGCATGAATACCATTTTTATATTTAAGTAATCATTTATGTATTTTAAATAGTTGTGTTTTAGAATATGGTATAAGTAGGTCAGAATATATAAATAGGAAAGCAGAAGAATTAATTTTAAAATTCCCATGTCTTGGTTAGCATCCAAGAAGGTAACTTTATAAAAAGTATCTAGTAATATAATTTAATATTCTTTGAATGGAAAGTAATTAAGTGTTTGAGAGTACATGAATTACAGTAGTTTTAATTTTTTTTAATCTGAAGGTTTTTTGAGCAATTTGTATTTGCATACTTTTCTAAATAATGTAGTAATTGCATGTACAGTTTGAATGTTTGCCAGACTTCAAGAATGTTATTCTTATGCATCTGTAACATTTTCTTTTCATTAGAGGGAAAACAGCTACTGAAGCCGCAGATGACATTATCAATAACCATCTCCCTAAACTGAAAGAACTCAAACTAAGTGGTGAAATACATGTTAACAATATAGATGTGTTCTGTGAGAAGGGAGTCTTTGATTTGGATTCTACTAGGAGAATTCTCCAAGCTGGAAAAGAGATAGGGTTACAGATTAACTTCCATGGTGATGAACTCCATCCGATGAAATCTGCTGAGGTACGTCTTTCTTAACATTCAGTTAAGCCATTTTTGCTTTTTGCTTTGCTTTTGTGAGAGCTGAATCTTTGAAAGAATTGCAGTTTTCAAACCCAAGGTTTTCTTTTCTAAGACTTTATAAAGTAGACCATTCATAGACTTTATAAAGTAGACCATTCTATTACATGAGATGATAGAAAGTGCAGCCCTTGGAGTGCAGCTTTGGAGTTTAGGACGTGGGAGGAAGCCTTGACCTCTGGGACTAGCATGCACTGCCTAATCAAACATTGACTTTGCTTATCTTCCACATGGGATACAGATGGGGAAGGTGGATATCTGTGAACCCAAGAATGACAAAAACCATGGTTTCTATGCAACTTGAAAAATCTTTTTTTCCTTAATGTCCTGTTAGCAGCAACAAGTCAGATGTGCAGTGAGCATACTCAGAGGGATGGTTTAGTCAAGAATAGGCTCCCAAATATCTTGATAAAGTTGCTATGAGACCATGTTTCACCATCATTTAAACATTGCTTCCTTCCTGTGGGGTCTGCTCCAGTGGTGTGCTATTTTGTGCTGTATTTAAAAAAACAAAACAAAAACTTGATTGATTATAAAAGCCTTTTTGGTGCTTCGCCACTGAAGGCAGCAGTTGCACTACTAGTTCTGCAACCAGTGTCAGTTTTGTCAACCCTTTTCTGCTGGATACTTTGTGAACAGGAGTGGATAATGGTTTTATCCGTAGCTGTCCCATAGTTTGCATGTTAGTCTGTTAAAAACACACCTGAAGGCACACTTCCACTCAGTAGATGGTTAATACCTTTTTGTGATCAGCTTTTCCTGCAGTAAATTAGCGAATATTTTGCCTCTGCATTTTATTCTTTCAAGCATTTGTTATTTTTTTTCTTTTAGTTAATTTTATATTACTAGTGAATTGTCTCCTCCAGTCATTTGATAGCAACACTGCTTTACTGAATTAATTGAGAACAGTGAGTAATTTTCTTGAAAATTTGCTTAGCTTGGAGCTGAACTAGGAGCCCGGGCTATCAGCCACCTGGAAGAAGTTAGTGATGAAGGTATCACAGCGATGGCAAGAGCTAAGTGCGCTGCTGTCCTTTTACCAACAACTGCCTACATGCTAAGGTAAGACCACTAGAATGGATGAAAACTTTAGTAACAGCAAAACCATGTTTGTGGTTTTAGGGTCTTTTGGTGTAAAAGTGTAAGCTTGTATCTATATGCCTTAAGGATCAGCCTGGATCAGTGAAGACAATCACAAATACAAAGAGCTGAGTGAGCCTACTCATGTCTTGGTTTTGGTGGAGATCCTCAAAAATGAAGCAATGCCCTTCTAAGAAGTCTCACAGTAGATTTCGAGTGGTTCAATCAACACTGGAGTTTAACCCTTATGACAGGCTAAGGTGATAATCAGGCACTCATTTAAGAAAACAAGGCTGGTTTTCTTTAATCCATTTAGCCTTTGAAAACGGAATTGGCTTCTTTTCAGGCAAATTATATCTGCAATATATGTATTTGCTCTCTTGCAGAAAGTTTTGGTGGGAAAGGAATCCTTTGGTTATCTAAAGCGCTGAAAGACTGTGGGTAGTGTTTTTTAATATCTCATCTGATTTTAGCCAGGCAACACGGAAGAGAATTGCCTTAAGAACACTATTTTCCATATACAGATATTCCAAATAAGCATAGATGGATCACCTGTTTACCCCTAATGCCAAAAATAAACCAACTAGATGATGAGGACCACCCAGTAATACCTGCCATGCTGTGAAGAGAAGACCCTTGAGCTAATTTTGGTTTATTTTCAGCAGCCCACTTTCTGAGGCATCGAGGCTTGTGCCATTGCCACCTGTGTTCGTGTCTGTGTCCGTGCTTATATTTCTATTTGTGGTTAGCTGTCCTTGTCCTGCACCGGTGCTTTTGAACCACTGGCTGATTGCAGCTACATGCACCACTGGAACACAGAGCTCAGGGAGCACATGTAGTCCTGCAAACTGACCCTAGGCAGGGAGGTAAAGGAGAAAACAGGGACGAAGCCACCTGTGGAAAAGGCTGTGCTGTAACTCATGAGTTACTCCAGATTCCTTGTGGTGGAAAGTTTATAACCTCAGGATAAGTCTAAGATGGGGATAGTAACAAGCAGTAGTAGATGAGGCCTCATTTGTTCCAGTGTCTGGTGCACTATTTACTGAACACAGGCCTCCCAGTCTAATCCACTGTAAAAATGAAGAGGAGATAGAACAGATAACTGGTTAAAAGAGTATTAGAGGGCCAAAACCTGTGCAGTGTATGAGAAGTTGCTATGAGGCAATGTAGTACCTCCTTCGCTGGCCTCCCTCAGCTCCTCCAGTACCACTTATGAGAGCTCAGACCTCGGGAGGTCCTGCCCCTAGATTGTCCCCTGGTTTTAAGAAAAGCAGTAGCAGCCAGGCCTTCACCTGATGGCCAAAAGTGGGCCAAAGAGTGCGGCTGGAGAGTTGCTTAGCTTTTGCTAACCGTTGCCTGCAATACTCCTAAGGAGTCTGACAGCAGGCACAGCAGGGGATGCAGAGGCTGGAAGGACGTGTGAAGATGGGGAAAGGCTCTTCAGACAAGTCTTTTAAACATGGTTAACTCCCAGAGGATTGTGTTGTGCAGGAGCAGGTGTTATTATCTCATAAATCTGCTAAGAGGCTTCTATAGGGAGAGGGTTGTCTTATACCAACTGTAAGCACTTCATTGAGATGTCATTTATTGTTCTTTTCTGTTAACTGCAATGCTTTTAAAACTACTTTTTAAGCAGCAGATGCTCTAATGTTTCATTTTTATTGTTACAGTGGTTTGGACAGGATGTTTGGCACTATTGGCTTTACAGCAACTATGGCTAAAACTTCTTAGAGAGTGTATTTCCTAGTGCCCACCCTTGCAAACACCTACCCAGATTAACATAGTGGGTGAACAATTTTGAAATGGCTATTCCAGACACTGAAGTTATTGAAGATATCTTTTGCATTAACATTGCTAAGTCAGAAAATCCTCTAATGTATACACATTAAATTCACGGCCTCAACTTAGTATTTTGAATTGCTGACAGAATCAGGAAGGGACTATTGCATTGCTTATGCCAGTGCTCATATTTGGGAGCCTCTCTTTGAAGCTATAAGGACTAGAAAATTACTTTTCTGAGCAATGAAGATTTTCACCTTGTAAATCCTTAAGTGGCTGAGGTCTGGATAAATATCAGAATTTCAGTGGCCTGGAGCCTGGTGCCTGATGCTGGTTGCTGCCGCATGCTGTTACAGCAAAAGCAGTGGATCACGCTTCCCATTTGTGCTGTCCATAGGGTGATAGGGTAGGGAGCCAAGAGGAGAATGCGGCCTTTTGTCTCCAAAGTAGTAACTGAAGGCATGAATATAGCCAAACCGAGTGATGACTTTTGGTCTTGTAATTCATCATGTAATAACTAAGCGAATTGTGCTGACAAGTGTTTTTTTCCCCCTAGACTGAAGCAACCTCAAGCTAGAAAAATGTTAGAAGAAGGAGTTATAGTTGCTCTTGGCAGTGACTTTAATCCTAATGCATACTGTTTTTCAATGGTAAGCTCCTCTTAATACTTATGACACCACAAAATTATGAAATCTCTTACCAGTACAACTTGTGTATAGATCTTGTGCACTTAAAACAGCTCTTTGTATCTGCAAAGAAAGCTGTATGCCCAGCTTAGGCAATTGCTCATGCTTATTTATGTGGGTTGATAGTTTTTGCCAGAAATTTCTTGAAACCAGAAGGGCTTCTATTCTTCATATGCACCAAAAGGCTTATAAAAGAGGCTCTCAAAGTTCCTGATTTTAGAGTTCTCATTTTAGAGTTGGCAAGATTTACTTCATGCAGGACAACTCCTTCTGTTGCGCAAGGAGGGAGGAGAGTACTTGGGGATTTGAGGCATGAACAGCTTTATTTGTGTTACTGCTAACTCACATTTTCCACTTAACTTGCCTACAGGCTATGGTGATGCATCTGGCCTGTGTAAACATGAAGATGTCAATGAATGAAGCACTAGCAGCTGCCACCATTAATGCAGCTTATGCTCTGGGAAAATCGGACACGCATGGCTCCATAGAGACTGGCAAGCAGGGGGATCTTGTTATCATAAATTCATCAAGGTTTGTTCTTCCATTGTCATTTGAAATGTGATTTCACATAAGGGACTTTGTTTTTCACCATATTGTAGATAGTGGAGAGGTTAGTGAATTCCTCATGCTTTAGAAGTTATTTTCATCTGAAAAAAGGGACACTGCTAGCATTTTAGACCCACTTTCATCCACCTTAATCACTCCAGTGGAAAAGAAAGTCTAAAACTTTTAGGGCTTATATTACAAATAATCCATGCCTAATTACAAATGATCTGAAGAAAATACCTGTTTATTTTGTGGAAGGAATTCTCTACTGATTTGTATATTGACTCATGGTACTCATGCAACAAGAGATCAACATGTACAAATGGAACAGTGTTTTTCGATGGTTCAAGCAAATCTTTTGTAATTGCCAGGTAAAACAGGTATGCGGCTTGCTTTTATGCAAGTCTGGATATTCTTAAACATCTTATTTTCTTTCTAGGTGGGAGCACTTGATTTACCAGTTTGGGGGACATGAAGCACTGATCGACTATGTTATAGTTAAAGGAAAAGTCGTCTATCAAAATGAGAATTGTGGGACAATTAGCAGTTACTGAGAGAAGACAGTAATTTGAGAAGCTACTATAATCTAATTAGCATGGAATATTTCAAAGCAAAAGGCAAATCAGATTTGTATTTACTGGTAAATTGCTTGCCTGCTCACCTTACCAGCCCTCTTATTCAAATAAACTTTATGAGGCATTACCCATCTGGTGCATCTTCATGTCCGTTGTCTTTCTCTCCACCACATAAAAATAATTTTGAATGGTATCTATTTGAAATAGGACAGTTCCCAAAAAGTTTTCCTATACAATTTTAATCTATTTTACTTGGGGAAAAAACCCAAACAAAGACCCACCAATGAATGAAGGAGTTTGGATTCAGGTAAGATTTGTTGGGAAGAGTGACATTAAGTAACCTGTGATGGAGGGCCAGGGGCTTGGGCATGCACATTTGGAATGGTGCTCGGCAGTGCTGGGAGGCCACAGCATCCCAGCAAAACGTTCATAGCTGCCAGGTCTGCTCAGTCACAAGCTCGGCAGATACCAGGAACCGCAGTTGTGGTAGGATGTGCAGTACCTTACATCTCTGAAATACCAAGTCTGTTGGTTTCTGCAGGTTTGAAACTCAGTGGGATCCAGCAGCTGGGAGCCCAGCAAGGTACTGCTTATTGGCTGACCTGCAACATCTTCCCTTGTGGAAGATCTTGCAGCTCCTTTGGGGCTGTAGGGGCACACGAAAAAGGAGGTGAGGAAAATGCAGTCAGGTACACCACTCACTGGGCTGGTGAAAGTTGGAGTGCAGTGTAGATTAGGGGTTGAATTAGGCACACTATTGGAAATTAGTCATGCTAAAACCTTACGGTTTACCCCTCGCGGCAGTTAGCCCAGTGAGGTTATGGTCTCATGAGTACAGCCATCCTCTCAAAATTTCAGTCACCTTGAGACTTAAAAGAAGAGCACCTGCAGTCATATACAGATGTTCCAAAATGACCTGATCTCATTTATTCTAGGCTGAATCTGAAATAACATGATATGTTTGTTCGTGTTTGTTCTTCTGTTGACAAGCTGAGTATGATGACTCCTACTCAGAGCAATTTTAAAACTTAAGATCCTGTGTTTTTTAAAGCTCTCTTTCAGCTACTATTTTTTCCTGGGGCTTGAACCATCATTTGGGATGTGGTATGTAGAAAAAAGGATGATGCAGCTCTGGATCTGAAGCTGGTGCGGTGTTTAAGCAGAGAGTCTGGGGTAGGGAAGGTCTCTGAATGCACACTGGCTGAGGCTTTTCTTCAACTTTTCAAATGGAGGCTGCAGAAACAAAAGGGCTTAACTTTCTGAAGGTGAAATCATAAAACTACATCTGACAAGCATAAAGAACTTAGCATCAAAAACAATTATTGATATAAGCCGGTGACATAACCTGTGGTACAGAGCAGAGTGCTTTAGTGAACCAGACCCCTGAGGAAGGACAACAGTCTCATTCTGACTAACAGATATTTGAAAGCCATCACAAACATGTATGAGCTTTATTATGACCTTCTGACCTCCCTGAGCCTTGGGCACATCTGTTAACATCCAAAATATGTAAGCCACCCCATAGAGTATCTTTGTTCATGCTTTATTTGAGCCAGGCTACCCAACTAAATCAGTTTTTAAAACAATTTAATGGCATTCCTGCCACTAGACGCGTTTTCCTGCAAGCAGATGTTGCACCAGATGTGGGTGTGGACCTTTGTTCTTACAGAGCTTGGAAGAACATCTGAAGTATGCGATCACACGGTCCATTCTGCCTAAGACAGCGCTCATAAATAATGTTTATGTAGGCTGTTGGGGAAAGCTGTCAGGGTACGAGTGCAGGCATTTCTGAAATGCAGCGTGCAGCCAGCACGGTGCCTCTTGGCTTAGCGTAGGTGTGGTGCGACGCTGAGGCCACAATGCTGCAGTGTGTGCTGGCGGTCCCTTGGTCCCAGGCACCCAAAAGCAGAGGTGAGTGGGAAGCGATGCCCAGCACCTCCTCTCTGAAGTGCCTAACATGTTTGAGAGCCCAAGATTGCATAAGGAAAGCCTCAAATATTCTCTTGCTGGACAGGAGTAGTCTTTCATGGCCTGAAACTACTGATGTGAAGGGATTCTGCTCTCACGAATGAGCTGTGATGGGAATGTCAAATCACATGCTTGCCCAATCAGCTTGGCTGAATCTAGTAGCCATTTGGGAGTATGCCCTAGGGCTATAATTCGTGGCAGGTTTGCAGTTAGAGGATGTGATTATAATTCAGTGGCGTGGCTGGTTTAAGTGGTTCGTGATGGCCAGCTATGTGGTCCTTGCCGGGAAAGGCACACCACACTGAAATGTAGGAATATTTTGTTTGCTTGTTTTTAATGTGGCTCACTTCAGTGATGGCATTCACCGTGCTGGCTCCCACAGCGGTTGGGAGCAGGATGTAGATAGCCCCATGGCGGGTAGGAACTTCTGCTGGCTTTGCTACTGAGGTAACCGTATTGTTTAGCCATAACATGAGGCTGAAGGAAAATGGTTGACCCAACAAGACATAAACCTGGCTGTTTGTTCTCACACTTGATTTTAATTAATACCTAATTTTATACAAAATGGAACAGCTTCAGGGGGAGATTGATGCTACAGAGAGCCTCAAGCGGAAAGGGTAGGGAATTACTTGGCACATGATGGAGAGGTAGAGGATGGAGATGCTGCAAATCAGGTGCAGAAGGAAGGAGCTGAACTGGCAGGTCACATGCCATGGGCAGGTACCCTAGTTCCCAGGTCTTCTGGCCAGGTTAGGTGTCTCCCTGCCAGCTTGCCAACAGGCATGAGTCCTCTCCTCAGGGAACATTTAACATAGCAGGTCTCAGACACACAAAGGTAGCCCCACAGTAGCACTTTGGCTGCCCCTTGCAGCATAACCAATAGCCTGGGAAGATTTCCAGCCCATGCTGAACCCCCTGAAGCTGTGGCTATCAGGCCAGTAGCACCAAGGCTGGTGGTTGTTAACCAGCCTTTACATGTCATCACGACACCATGATGTGAAGTCTAAGTCCTGACTATTATCTTGCAAAATAAAGTCAGTGCCCGAGGTCAGTGTTGTAACACAGAGCACGCTACTACATGAGTAGATGGGATGAAGGATGGGGCCCTTGGCAGCCAGGCAGATGCCTGGTAAGCCACGGGAGTGCAGATCTTGCACTAGTTCGTATCTGCCACTCCTATACCTCCTCCTCCTCCCCCTTCCCTGGCCCTTGTTCCACCCATCCTCCTTATTTCTAAACTAAGCTTTTGCTTTACATTTTCATCCTCGCATATGATAGGAAAAGAGATTGCTACAGCTGTATGTGAAGCTTCAGTTTATTTATTGCAGGTGTAAGCCCGGAGCTCTTAGAAAGCTGCATTAAGTGTGGTCCATCACCAGAATACAATATATTTGTTCTGGAGCAGTGATCTCCTTACCACATTTTTATGTACACAGATTTTCAGATTTGATGAAGCACCTGCTCTAAAAATGTTCTTTTTATACAAGAACCTGTGCTTTATACATGATCTGCAAAAGACAGGAGAACTAAGTGTAAAGATAATTTGCTTGTGGCAGAATGAAGGGGACCGCAGCAGTTACCCAAAGGAAAAAAAATAAAAAGTGAGAATATCAAATCTAAGCTGTTCAGTATCATTGGCACAGATGAAGAGAAACCAAGTGAAGAGCTGACAAACCAAATACAGGAGGCCCCATATAAAACATCTACTGGTTTCATCAGGAGTCTGAATGTTTGGTGTTGGGAAGCTCAGAAAATTCAGCCAAAACCAGACTATCGTGACAAAGTTGTCACATGCGAGGAAAGCAGTGAGCCATTTCTCTACTCTCTGTAGACGCTCCTGAGACAGACAAGGTCCTTTGGGTCACTTGGAGAAACTACTTTGATTTCTAGTAGAACAGCCACCCTTAGGCAAGGTCCTGGAAAGGATCTGTTCTGTACCAGAGGACCGCAACTCTTAAAGTCCATCCTGATGCCCACGGTCATGACCAGCACCTGTATTCACTTCCAGCGATCCCAGGGAGAAGGCTGTTGGTGAAATGGGTCTCGATTCAGGGATGTGTTCACGCCTGTACTTTTCAATGTAAGGTTTAGCCACTTCCCACACCTGTGAAACGAGAAAGTGAAACAGCAGAGTCAGAAGCAAAACAAAAGGTCAGGTCAGACATCAATGCACAAGTTCAAGATTAGCAGGAAAAAGGGAGCCAAGGATGATCTCCAACCCTTATTGGATGCAGGGGGAAACATGGCCATCAGGGATGAGGAAAAGGCTGAGGTACTTAATGCCTTCTTTGCCTCAGTCTTTAATAGCAAGACCAGTTCTCCCTGTGGTATCCACCCCCATGAGCTGGAAGACGGGGACGGGGAGCAGGATAAACCCCCCATAATCCAGGAGGAAGCAGTTAACAACTTGCTACACCACCTGGACACTCATAAGTCTATGGGGCCGGATGGGATCCACCTGAGAATGCTGAGGGAGCTGGCGGAGGAGCTTG